>CAJQZN010041293.1:54051-79878 GCA_907164685.1 Colias eurytheme
AAATAGTCACCTTACTCCATGACGTGATGGTATTGCCAGGATGCGACCTTAAAATTTTACTCTCAATGCGCTTATAGAAGTTTCGCCTAAAAAAATATCTAGACATTTTCTTTTCTGTCTAGAGTTCCTACATTACAAGTAACGGGATATTTGCACGTGATATCAGAATATTTGCAATGCAAACTGTATCATTGCGCTTCAGGAAAAACTGCAAGATCAGTGCACGATAAAAAATGCATTGACTGATTATAATATGATAAGGTCAATAAACTGCATGCGTATATGATTTTTATTGAAGTGGGAACTTCGTAAAAAGTATAGAATATCTAGTATTGTTAACCAGCTGAGTGCTGACCCGGTAAACCTTTTGCTTATAGGACACCCTTATCACTTATGAGTCACCTCAAACTCAAATATTTATTTATTTAATTAGTCAATTAAAAATATAGGTATATTATTTTCCAACGAAACTATGTTGCCGTGGCTAAAAATATGTCCGATGATGAGATGACGGAAACCAGTTACTTAATAATATATAGCATATTATCAAAAACAAAGATGATCATTTTTAAAACATAGAAAATAAAATAATTAGTGTGTTTTGAAAGGAGTAGGTTCAAATTCATTAGATTTTAATTTGTTGTGGTGATGAAATGCCAGTTTTAGCTAAACAAATATGAAGGGGAAGTTACAGATGATATTAACTTACATAAAGAATGGTGGTCACGAACAAACATAAAGAAATAGATTACATTAATAAGTCTTAGACCGCAACATTGATTTAATATTATAAAATAGAAATAGTAAATAAGTACATATTTTATGTACATGGTAGTGAGAAAATAATAATTTCTTACTGTGATGGTTAAAAATTAAAATAAAGAATATAATAATTTTCTTGATTATTAATAACTAGCGACCCGCCCCGGCTTCGCACGGGTGCAATGCTGATGCCTGATACTAAATACACTACAGAAAAACTGTGAACGTTGTATATTTAAAAACATAGCGGCCCTCTCCAGCCGGGCGGCCGGCCGGTAGGTACCGCCGCAAACACTACGTCCCGCAATTTTTAAATCTGTAATATCTTCGAAAATATTCACTTAAATCATACGGTGTAAAGGGCCATATAGATCTATATTAAATGAACAATGTATTCAAGGTATTTAATTGGTTAAGGATTAATGCTTTATTGGTTAAAATCGCATCGAAAATTAGCCATTGTTTGTCGTAAAAAGTAAATGACAAAAAAAAGTTATTGCGGGTTATCCATAAGAGATAGACATATATTAGTCAGTTCAATAAAGAAACGAATCTTCAATGGCGGCCAAAGCTGACTTTGACAGATGGTAGGATCATCAAAAAAGAAAATAAAAATAACGTAAATTGATAATTATTTTATTAATTATTTCAAATTGTTTGTTGACAAACTTTTTTGTTATTGTATTTGTGTATTTATATGAATTATCATATTTACGTATACAGAATGTAATAAAATCCCCATAATACTTGTAATAAGCCCATAAAACTGAACAACTTTTCTCAAAGAACATATTTTGTCAAATTCCAATAAAACATTATTTACTTTCGCAAATGCATAATTGTCATTGTAAATTTATGATAAAAGCTATTATAGGGAAAATCAAATACATTTTAGTGATTTTATTTTTCCATTTTTTTTTTGCATACCGTACGGCCGTGTGTGAGCGAGAGGGAATGATAAGCGCCGCCATTGAAGATTCGTTTCTTTAAAGAACTAACTTATACCATCGCGGACTTTTCTGTAGACCTTTTCAATGTGTATAATACTTAGTACATTATTTTGATAAAACTCGTAGGGTTTAGCCTGCGTTTGCAATGTAAGCGGAAAAAATGTAATTTTTTACGACATCACATTAGAAATCTCAAAAATACCAGTACTTCTCCACTATTTAATGGATGTTATTATACATATAAACCTTCCTCTTGAATCACTTTATCTATTAAAAAAAACGACATCAAAATCCGTTGCGTAGTTTCAAAGATTTAAGCGTACAAAGGGATATAGGGACATAGGGACAGGGAAAGCGACTTTGTTTTATACTATGTAGTGATAAGCTTAGTTATTATAAAAGAAAAAAAACAATTATTACATTATCATTCACGTGTGTTTTAGTGTCATCGATCCTTGGTCAGGACAACGGCATTTATCTACAAATATATTTTATTATCTTTTTTGTATCAATGCTTTATATTTTGTCATAATATTATGTATTCCTATATATTTATTTATTTTAAAAATTGTTACGTCAATGTTTTATTGTTACATATTTAAAAAAATGAAAAGAAAGCCTTTTAGTCTAATAAAACGTTTTACAAAACATTCATAGTTCTTCTCAATATATTTTTTTAAAGTATCTTCCCCGTTTCTCTGACGATAATTTAAAATATTATATTATAATTGTGGTGTGTGCAATAAAGTATTCATTCATTCATATAATTTTTCTTTCTATTTATATTACCTATATTATTATTTAACATTATATTATTCGGTGATACCATCATGTACATAATATAGTTACTTCAGAAAACATAATAGAAAAGACGCTTCAAACTCAAACTCAAATATTAATATTTCTATGATTCTATGACCTCCATGGTCCATATCATAAATTAATTTTACCCATTCTTTTTTTTAGTTAAGTATCTTCAAATCAGTTATTAAATAAAAAGCAAATTGCTACACCCTGTATAAGAACCAAGTGACTTTACTTACTGCACTAACACGGCAAAAAATCAGCAAACCTAGCGGAGCAATAAATTATCTTATTGGCAAAATTGGGGGCAAGTGGGGCAGTGACATAAAGCGAACTGGAGGAAGTGATCGCGGGGCCATTTTGCACGCTCTTGCGTAAAACTGGTTGCGATCTGAGATAGCTTGTGTACAGGGTGTACTGAAATATTAAAAATAAAGAAAAGTTATATATACAGTAAAAGTTCCTTATTCGCGCTTCCTTCATTCGCGGTTTCACTATTCGCGGATGGAAAAAATGCGACCTAAATCCTGTATTCGCGGCCTAAAATTCTTTATTCGCGGATCGAATCGGTACATCGGTACATACATATATGTATTTACCTAAATAAAAACCGTTCGTTATCCTTAGTAAACGCTTGAAATACAACTACGAATTTATAATGTCGACTAAAAAAATGAAAAACGAGTAAAAAGTGACTAGCCATTGCCTAAACCTGAAGATAATACCTAATTAAATGGTAATAATAAATATGTTTGGTCAAAAACTTAAATTAAACTGGTTTCTTTATATGTACTTGCTTTTTTATTTCGTCACCTAAGAACGTATTCCCTATAACCCCATACAAATTACCATTCCTTATTCACGGTTTCTCTATTCGCGGCACATTTACGGAACCTATTACCCGCGAATAAGGAACTTTTACTGTATAGATAAGTTTGTTTTATTGAAATAATTACATCTGTTTGTACGTTGACGAATACTTTTCTGAATTAGACTTTGTGGTCCATATATTAATGTTTTTTAAAGATTTAACCACGGCATATTTCTACTGCTCGAAATGCATTACTTACATTTTTAGAGTAACGTACGTAACGGTAACAATACACATAAAAGAAAATTTAAAAAACAATTGTTCAAAATTCTCATAAACAGAGAACGTTAAATACCCAATAATAATTTACGAGTGCTGTTATTTAATTTCTTCGTCTATTATAATTTTCAATAGCACATTTAATGTATTTTAAAATCAGCACTGCACGCGCAATTGCACACAATAATAATGAAAATTTCTCTAACACCCTGTATATTAAGCTACGTTCCGGTCTAGTTATGAAGTTGCTCGACAATCGCGACTTATATAACACCCTGTAGCAATGCCTTTTTATGGCTATCTGATTGCTGCTGGTAGCGTAAGAGATGCTGATCAAATTTTGATGTGTTTTCGTTAATTGATAGAGCTTGATTAATTGCACATCATTTTTATTGTGATCCACAAGTGGATAGCCGTTTATTCAGTATATTGAGGCAAAAAAATAAGTACTAATACCACTAACTAGATTTTTTTTTATTTTGTCACCAAAACGTTACTGCAATACATTATAAACGATAAAAATATTCAACAAAAGATTCCATGTAAAGTAAGAAACTTCTAAAGCTTAGGATTTTTATTTTACTAGAAGTATCCTTTTCAATTTATTTCCATAACGCCATTCACTTTCAGTATTCAATAATTTAAAATAATTTATTTACTCTTTTAGATTTTTTTCATGTTAAGAATCTGTAACTCTACAGTAGTCGCGTGGTCTACACGAGTACAGTGATACAAAATTACAAATTTCTAAAAATCTAATGGCCATGCAGATGCCATGCAGTTACCATGCAGATGCCGTGCAGATGCCATGCAGATGCCATGCAGACGACATGAAGATGCCATGCAAATGCTATGCAAATGCCATGCAAATGGTATACCCTTGCGCGCGACCTCACACGTCACTTTTTGGTACGCGTCTACTGTAGAGTTCATATTTAGTGAGTTAAGAGATTCATTTCAAAGAAGTAAGTTACTATTGAAATAAAACTTTCAATAAATGTTATTCAGCTCTTAGCCTATTTATTACGTGACAATGACGTGTATCCATTTCTCGGCGAAACAACTGAATCTCTTTGTCACGGTCAATAATTACGAAATACATTAATTATTATGTCATTCTAGTTTTCTTTTTCGTGTTAATATAGTTTTATAAATAATCATCTATTATGTAAAGAACTTGACTGCATTTAAATAAATTTTAATTAGTTTAAGTTATGTTCTTGAAATTAAAATGTAAACTAAACTAGCAGAGCCACGCGTTTTAAACCACGGAAAAATTAAGTCCTACTAATATTATAAATACGAAAGTTTGTCAGGGATAGATGTCATGGATAGACGGATTTTTGTTACTCTTTACTACTGAATCGATTACAATGAAATTTGGTAGGTCGGTAGCTGAAGATCCAGAATAAGACATACTACTTCTTTTTATCCCGGAAATCCCACAGGAACCGGAACTATGCTGGGTTTTCTTTGAAAACGCGGGCGAAGCCGGGGGCTGAAATCTATAGGCTACAGACTATTATAATGGTCTCTACAGTATGGGTCTTCGACTATTACCTGTTATGTTTCATCCATTTCGGTGCAATGCTTTCTACTTACGTGAACGTGACAGATATTCTCTTCTATCTTCGAGGTATGCTCTTGAAATAAGCTGATCTATACTAATATTATAAAACTGAAGAGTTTGTTTGTTTGTTTGTTTGTTTGAACGCGCTAATCTCGGAAACTACTGGTCCGATTTGAAAAATTATTTCGGTGTTAGATAGCTCATTTATAGAGGAAGGCTATAGGCTATAAATCATCACGCTACGACCAACAGGAGAGGAGCCACGGGGGTGAAACCGCGCGGAGCAGCTAGTGTTTTTATATCTTTTCTTGTAAGAAGAAGAGGTCTATAGGAAAATTTTTTTTTAACTTATATTTGAAAGTAGGTACTTATTTGTAACACCACTTTTTAACAAGTGATCGATTTATTAGAAACTGTAGCATAATTTTAACAATGTAATGAGAGGTCATTGCTTGTTAAGATCCCAGTTCACTTGCAACTTACTTATTATATTGGTCAATATATTTTTGTGTGTTTCAAAGAGTTCTAAAAACTTTCTTTTAAAATAAAAAGAGGGTTGTCTGCGGCTCATATTCGCTTGTTACACAATAGGTAATCTATTTCCGTGCCAGATTTCATTTATTTTTGATCAGTAGTTTTTGCGTATAAAAAAGAGAGAGAATTTATATAGGAATAAAAGTAAGAGAGAGATTTGCCGATACTCGAAATTAAAGACCTTTAAACTATCTATACAGATAAGAGTACCATAAAAGGAATATTGTATGAAAAAGGTCTTTATAATTAATTCAAATTCAATGGTAAATATTGGTACCGTCAGCAGACCACCAACAATGACCTTTCGCAGAAGTAGAGTCAGCAAATTGCACTTTTCTTTGTAAATTCGTCATTTGTGATTTGCACCTGATTATTTTATGAATGGGACTTTTATATGTAATTATTACTTTCCAGAATAACTATTATGTTATTGAAAAGTATTAATTAATAAGTAATTCAGACAACTTCCTGTATTTCCTTTATGATATACGAAAAAAATTGCATCAAAATAAAAATCTAATTGAGCAATATGACGAAAAATAAAAAAATAAAATCGAGTTTGTATTATAGGTTAACTATATAGTAGGATAGAATGTCTATATCATAATAGATTCATCTGTTTTGCCGCAATAATTGAAACAAACACACAAATATTTTCCCATTTTCAAAATAAAATAAGGATTGAATAATAAACATGTAGATTACTTGAATTCGATATTTAGTGTACTATGACATTCAAATGCTTTATAAATATAAATTTGGAAGACGCGGGTTCGAATCCCGCCTCATGATTGATTTTATTCTTTAAAAATGTATATATGAAGATTACGTATAAGTAAATATCACATTAAATGAAGTATATATTTAGGGTGTTAAAGACTTGAAAGCTCAAAAGCTCTAGATAAGGCTTTTAGGATAGTTCAGTGGAGGCGCTACGGTCAGTGACCCGGCCTTGCACGTGGTGAGTACAGTCAGCGGTAATGTTTATAAGAATAGATAAATAAATAGTAAATAGGATACGATATAATATTGATTGACTTGATAAATGTAAGGAGGAACCTTATTAAATAATTAAATATACATTCGAATTTATAAAATACTAGCGGTCCGCCCCGGCTTCGCCCGTGGTACATATTTCGCAATAAAAGGTAGCCTATGTTCTTTCTCAGGGTCTAAAGATTATCTGTGCCAAATTTCATCAAAATCGGTCCAGTAGTTTATGCGTGAAAACCATATATATAATACATACATACCTTTCCTCTTTATAATATTAGTATAGATATCGTGATTAAAGTGTAATACAGATAGGAAAGAAGAAGAAGAAAATATACAGAACAATTACATCTTAAAAACGAACTAAGTGACACAAAACTCATGTTTTAACTTAAATAAAAACTTATGTAAAACGGAACATGTATTTTTATTATTTACTAGCAATCCGCCCCGGCATCGCCCGTGGCCGTGGTACATGTTTACGTTTTCTCTCAATAAGAACCATCCTGGTACTTCAAGGAACATTATAAAAAACTATATTACCGCCCGCGGCTTCGCCCGCTTTGACTTAAACCTAATAAATTATATACCTAAACGTTCCTCTTGAATCACTCTATCTATTAAAAAAAACCGCATCAAAATTCGTTGCGTAGTTTGAAAGATTTAAGCATACAAAAGAACATAGGGACAGAGAAAGTGACTTTGTTTTATACTATGTAGTGATGAAGAATTAACTTAATCGGTTCAGCTGTTCTCAAGATTTGCGCTTAGCAACACATTTAGCGTTTCATAACTGATATATTTACACTAGATCTTTAAAAAAATATAGAACTAGATAATATTCTAACATTTCATCAGTCGATTGTACCGTCGCTGACCTGCATTGACATTGTCCATGCAGTTTTGGGAAACAGGCTCAAACTGGATTAGTAGCTTTCACCCTTGCACTGTTTACAATTTGACGGGTTTAAAACGCGATTTATTCGGTAAACTTTTAGGAAAATTTTATAAGCACAGGATTCGTTATAATTTAGTTTTAATAACAAATAAATAATAATAAATAAATACACTTTATTTAGCACCAAATAAAAACAGACAATATAACAAAAAGAAAAAGACAATATAATATAAAGCCAAAAAGGCGGCCTTATCGCTACTGAGCGATTTCTACCAGGCAACCTATGGGTAGGATTTTGAATTAAAAAGGGGAAAAGCAATAGGTGGTGCAGTAATGAAAATTTAATTGTAATAGATTTAAACCAAATAACTACTTATATTATAAATACATATATATACATAATTTACTTATATTATAAATACATACATACAAATTTTATTATAAAAAATATTGTGGATATAATGTAACAATTACAATTAAAGGTCAATGTAAACTATTGAAGCTGGAATATTTTTATAATCTAGTCACTAGGTACTGATAAAGGTATAATAAATAAAGATAGACTAGTTCGAACTGGCTTCGCATAAATAAAAATTAATGTCTCTTAAATTAAAAATGCATTTTGTATGAGTAAACAAATAATCAAAAGTAGCTTATTATTTTTTAAGGTTCTGTTACAAATAGAGAAACAATACAACATATATATTTCCTTATTAAAATATTAGTGAATCAAGATAACATTGATGACCTAAAGAAAATGAAAAAAGAAAAACAATAATTTATATGTTTTTTTTTAATGGTTTTCGTACAAAGGCCTCAAACAGTGGTGCTGTTTTTGATGAGATAAAGATCAAAGGATAAACAGGTTTCTAGTCAGGCTTCTCTAATGATAGTCATTTATAAAATGTCAGTGAAAGTGATCATTAAGGATCTTATTATAGACTGACAAGCTTAAAACTCTGGTTTCGATGTGTTAAAAGTAAAATTTGAAGGTAGATTAGTACTTACTACATTTTTTTTTAAACTTGAAGATTAAAAAAAAAATTACATAGCCATGCCTAAAGAAACGTAAAAAGGTATAGATATTATTGTATTTCATTTGTTTGGTATACTTTGAAAAAACATAAATATCACAAAAAAATGTACCTACTTAAGTACTGTAGGTAAGTATAATTTGATATTATTTTGATTCGTAATAAATATAATTCCTATCCTTCCAATTAGTATAAAAAACTCATGGTTTTTAAGATCGATTCATTGCATTAAAAAAAAAAATTTCCCTACAAATGTGACTGTATTCAAGTTCACAACAATCATAGAGAAACGCCCCGAGGCTGCGCAGGCGCCTGTGGATTCCACTGTCGCTTTCCGAGCTTTCTTCGCCTGACAGCCTTGGAAATTCGGCACAGGGGATCTGTGGAGTCGAAGGGAAATGTTAGTCATTAAAAATAATTATTTATGTTAGAGTTTGGTAAAATATAGTTATAGGTATCTATTTTTTAATATATTACCAACAAAAAAAAGTACCTAATAAAAGTTACTTAGTAAAATAAGTTGTATGAGTTACAATAGAATAATTTAGCTAAGAACGTTTTCACAATGTTAGTTATTCCTTTTGTGTACCTATATTGTTTGTGTATTTATATCCTATTGTGTATTATTGTAAATTTAAAAATGGATATAAAATTAAAATTTGTTAGTGCCTTTACGTTATTTTTCATTGCTGCAAGATTTAAATCATATTTTTTTGGACTTATTATAAAACTGCATCAATTTAATTAAGCGATATCTAATCTGCATTCATGCAAACAATTCCAACATATATTTTCCTGTACATAAAAAATATCACTTCCCAAAAAAATAACACAAAGCGGCTCCACGCATCCCTGTTCCAAACAAAGTGAATGAACCAAATGCGAGATGCACCGATCTGGTACTTTCACCGAGGTGAAGGCCCTAAGGGCTTTACCCTCGGACGTTGCACTTATGCATAGAAAAATAGTGCCTGTAATAAAAAAAGAAACGCCCGATAATTTGAGACATGATTTTCATGGCGGCTCCATATATTTTTTTGTTTTGACTAATTCGTTTATATATAAGTATAACAAATTTTGTAAATGGTCAAGTTAACAATACTATCTGATAACAATATCGTATGCCATGTTGTTTCCTAATTGTATCAAGTTGAGACAGCTTTTTCTCAGAAAGATTTACAAATAACTAAAGTAAAACAATGAAACAAACTATCGAAAAAATAATATAAATCTGATTTGAGCAGATTAACTGCAAATATTAGATACGTTTAAAATATCTCAATTAAAAAAAAAATAATAATAATATAAAAGTATGTAGTAAGTAATTTAACGATAGAAAATGCTGTAGAGAGTTATTTAAGGTAACTAATTTCAAGATGGTTATTAGCTGTTACGTTTATTTTTGAAAAACGTAATTATCTAAATTTTGAAAATTTGTGCCTCTAAGGGCTAATTTTTCAATCCTTGGTTAAAACTTATTCGTCGAATAACGTATAAAACTACCATTTCAAAATGTATTCTTATTGCCCGCAATTGACAGTTTAAAGGTGAAATTTTAATATTATCGTGTACTTAATACTTTATTGGCTGGATAAGTTTTAACCAGGGATTGAAAAATCGGCCCTAAATGAACAAGCCTTTCAAAATAAAAATTAAAGTCTGTTTCGCTTGTTATTGATAAACTCAAAACCAATGTCCCTATTGCACGCCTCATAAGCGAAGCGTTGAGGTGGGTACTACTGTCACTTCGCACAAAACATCTGATTTTTCAAACTTAAAATGTCTTTATGTATCATACATTGCACTTGTAAGATAATACATACACACACATATTAAGAAAAAACACTATTTTTAACGTTCATGATATTTTTGATGTCATTTTTGTTATTTAAACTAGTTAAAAAACAGTTTAAAAAAGTTCTGTCTTGGACGTCCGTGTGTCTGTATGTGCGGATCCTTTTTCTTGTTAACACGATAGCGACCGAAATACTTTACTAATCGAGTCTTTTTTTTTCTCTTACGCTTGAGTATGCTCAGGAATAGAACCCTTTCATTTTTCAGGGTCTGATTCGATGTGGTTTAATTGTTATTAAATAAACAAAAATAATAATTAATAAATATTTATTAAAAAAAATTATGAGGCGTGCACTTTTGGATTTTCCAAATTATTTTTTTAATATTTTCATCAGCAAAAAGTTTCATTATTGTTTTATATTTCCATACAGATAAATAATAAAGTTTTAAGAACTGCCATAATTATTTTAAAACTTTAATTAGTTTTTAGCCTTGCGATTTCTAGCTTGTCTAGTTAGGTAATATTTTGACAGTTTGGTAACTTTAAATTAAATCAGCGCTTATTATACACCATCTAAGTATTTCATGTTACGTAACAAATTAATTATCTAAGTACACTATATTTAATTTAGATCTTATTCGGTTGTAATAAGGTCCATCGCAACGAATCCTCGCACAATACGGTCGGGTCTCGTGGGATTGTTCCCAAAGCAATTGAAGCAAGAACTCCTTGTTTGTTCTGATAGCCTAGTACTTTGCAAAAATTGATTATGTTGACCTAGTATCTAGTTTTTTTTTTTAATGAAGTCTGCTTATATTTTTTTATTCTTTACTTTTAAATAAAATATTCAGGTAAAATTTCCACATAATTTCTAAAATCCTAATTCCATTGAATTTTGAAGTTTTTTTATTATTTTCAGCGTTTTAAACCTTTATGGCATAAGAGTGGCCTTTATTTCTATGCGGATGTTCCTGTTATTGGAAATTTAAATAAAAATGATCAAGAATGATGAAAGCATGATGAAATCACGAATGATGACGTTGTGATGACTAATAATGAGTATGATCACCTGCTTGCTAATAATAATTTGTGATGTTAATGTGAACTTTTACCTCATAACCTAGTTAATAATTTTATTTAGTACTAGCGGTCCGCCCCGGCTTCGCCCGTGGTGCATAATTAAGTTTTCTCTACATAAGAACCATCCTCGTACTTCAAGGAATATAATAAAAAAAGAATTATCGAAATCGGTTCAGCCGTTCTCGAGTTATGCGCTTACCAACACTTTTTGCGATTCATTTTTATATATAAGACATAGTTGAATGGAAAACGAGAAAACAGATAGACCCATAGAATTGAAAAATAATAGGTACCTATTTAAATGCATTCCCAGAAATTCCCTACCGTTGAATAATCAAGAGAGAGAGTTTCTCCGTTACATGGGTTAACTCTTAAATTAAGTGATACAGATTGACTTACTTTTCCAGTATGTTTAAGTATGATCATTTTTAATTACAGATAGCTTATTTATTTAAAAAAACTAGCTGTTCGCCCCGGCTCTGTTTAGGTTGGCCCGGGATAAAAAAAAATCCATCGTGATTCGTTAAAATTAATGACAATTATAAAACGAGCTTTTGTTAATTCATCATTATGTATTAAAAACGAGCATAATTCGACAATATCATAAATCCTGTATTATATTATTGTCTTTATAAGTTACTAGCTTTCCGCCTGCGGCTTCGCCCGCGTTTTCAAAAAAAAACCCGCATAGTTCCCGTTCCCGTGGGATTTCCGGGATAAAACCTAGCCTATGTCACTCAGAAATGATGTAGCTTTCCAACAGTGAAAGAATTTTTCAAATCTGCCAAGTAGTTTCGGAGCCTATTCAATTCATACAAACAAACAAACAAACAAACAAAAAATCAAACCTTTCCTCTTTATAATATTTGTATAGATAGCCGACGTTCAGACAGAAGGTTCTCAATTCGTAGTGTATTTTTCTACAGGATTTTTATGAGATAAACGCTTAAAACGCGATTTAATATGTAAGTAGTACCTAGTTGTTTTACCTATACAAACAATGCCGATTTGTAAAGGTCGATTATTCGACACGATTTATTTTCTATTACATATATTTTTTTACCAAAAAGGATATTCACGACATTTTGAATTAAGCTTTTCTAACGAATCGATTTTCACAGATTACATTAAAAATAATTTAATAATTGCGGATCCCTATGTGAATGTCAAAAAAA
This sequence comes from Colias eurytheme, assembly GCA_907164685.1. Taxonomy (NCBI): domain Eukaryota; kingdom Metazoa; phylum Arthropoda; class Insecta; order Lepidoptera; family Pieridae; genus Colias; species Colias eurytheme. The sequence continues at coordinate 66,737 of CAJQZN010041293.1, forward strand.
AAAAACTACGATTAATGAATACAAAGTACTAGGCACGCATAACATCAAGGGGCTTTCGTTTTCATAATCCCTACGATGTGCGGGTCATCAAACGCCAAAATCCGTATTTACATTCTATTCTGCTCAGGCGCATACCCTTCCCCCCGTACTTCGCTCGCGACGCGGCTTGTACTTTCACTTTTCATTGTAGGGCAAGCGAATTATTCGCATATAAATGTATTCACTGTAAACCGCGCATTTTAAATTGAACTCTATATCGTACACTGTAAAGTTCTGAAAAGCTTGTGACTTTACAATAGATGGAACTGTGTCGAAGTAAGCTTTTAAGTTTAAAAAGGTTTCGAGTGAAGTGCATTTGATACACGATTTCCGATCTTATTACATTGATTTAAGGATAAAGTTCATATACGCATGTTTTGGAGTTACATCGTTACGTGATTTAATGAAAGTTCTTAGGTTGTTCCGCTAAAAGAGATTCGGAACCTTATGACGGTTGTTATGAAATCTTTGACACGACTATGTGGATTGTTTTTGCGGTTAGAAATCGCGCACAAAAAGTGGATCGAAATTTTCAGCACATAATTGATTACATTTTATTTCCTTTCCTGAATCTAATAACGTAACCACTGTAATTATTCAATGTTTCAATAAATTGAAAATTAAATCTTTTTGGCTCTATACTAACTGTTTTAACAAATTCAGGAGCTTATGATTTAAATTTAATGTTTCACAGCAATTATTTTATCATGTCAATTTTTTTTATTGTTCACTTTTCACTTTTTATCTATATATAAATAAAATAAAGGATCCCACATTTCCTTGTGAAGTATGGGGCGGATGTATTTCAGACGCAAAATCAATCTGAATAACTTGATTTTGTCATGTAAATAATCCATACTAATATTATAAATGCGAAAGTAACTCTGTCTGTCTGTCTGTCTGTTACTCAATCACGCCTAAACTACTAAACCAATTTGCATGAAATTTGGTATAGAGATATTTTGATACCCGAGAAAGGACATAGGCTACTTTTTATTGCGAAATATGTACCACGGGCGAAGCCGGGGCGGACCGCTAGTATAAAATATTTCTCTAAAATTTTGCAAAACTTGTTAACTACTTTTAGTTACTTTTTAGTTTTTTGAACATTCAATCTTCTTCTTACCACTGAATATTAACTAGTAGCTTGTTCTTACGTAGTTGAATTGTTACGTAGGTAGGTAGTTAAATTGTTATTTTATTTAATTATAATAATTATTTTTTAGTGTTATTTTATCTTCTCATTAGAAGGCTGTTTAAATAAAATGTTTTTAATCATTATTTATAAAACGTGCGTTCTGATAATTTATTAAAAAAAAATTTGAATTTATTGAAGTTTGCATGTTTGTTATTATTACTTATCTATTCATAATAATATATCTAAGTACCTCAATTAGTAAATTAAAATATGTACGGTCTACTTTGGTACTAGGGACTTAATGTTTAAAAAATAATTATACTAGCCGAATTGATAACCTCCTCGTTTTTTTTGAAGTCGGTTAAAAATATCATCTCATATCATATTACCACATGCTGTATTTTAACTACTTTTCCATATTTTAACAATGTTTTAACTAAAAGAAGCATGTGATTCTTATTTTTTCAATTTTATTTTAACAGTTACCAAAGCAACAAGGATACAAAAAGGCGTAAAAGATGAAGCCATGTCTAAAATCACGTGAAATTTTTGAGGTCGACACAAAAACTGAGAACGGCCTACTTTTGCAAGGATGATTCAGAAAAATGCCGTTATGCTGTTTGGCTGACTGTCACACCGTTGTCGATATTGTTATATCGAATATTATAATGTGTTTGGTGTGAAATGTAGAGATACATACTTCATACGGGAATTACTGGGGTTTCACTTAAGGGAGTTTGGTGAGGATTTTTTTTGCAATTTTTATAAAGACAGAGTTTCATACTCTACAGATATTTAAATAATAAATTGTACTTCAATTTAAAAGTATAATAAATCAAATTCAAAATACCACTAATGCTATTTGAAATTTTCTTGGTGTGTGTTATTATTTAAAGTAGGTACAAAATTGGAATTGATTTGGTAAAGGCACAATATAATATACCTACATCTGAATGCACAATGGGAAGTGAGATAGATGGGAAAAATGTGGAGAAAACAAAAACTTATATGCATACAAAAAGTCATTTTAATACAAAAACGTCAATCTAAGTCTGAAGAGAATAATTCCCTCCGAAAACCACATTCAACCAACTAAAAATACGTTTCGTATCTCCCATATAACTGTTCCACAGAATTACACTTCGGTGTGATACCTGGCCACATTTATTCGCGGATGTAAGCCGGATTCAGGATACCTTTTGCTTTCGTTTCACTTTCTTCGAAGTTATTAAGGAATTATTATTAATAATATCCTGGATGACCGTGACACCGTTGACGTAATTTAGTCATTTAGATATTTCATATAGTGGCGTAATGGGGAAATTTGATGCCGTACTTACTATGTTGAAAGTAATTTTAAAGAAAATCTATCTATCTATCTATGTACAACTGTAAAATTTTCTTGTTTTTAATTAACTTCAATAGAAGGAAGAACTATTTTCACTGTATTTTACAGTGACACTGCATATTTTTTTACTTATGTATATTTAACGATTTCTCCTCCAGCTGTCGATTATCAAAATTATGTTTATAATTTAGAAAGATTATAATATACTTCCTTCCAATATAAGCATATTTACTAGGCACTAGCTTACTAGCTTATTAGCTTATTTACTAGCCTTACCTGCCGACACATGTTTAAATTTGTACCTAATTTGTGTGTATGTTACAACTGTAAAATGTAGCCCTTGTAATTAATGCATGATTCAAAACGTATCAGTATGTAAATTTTCACCAAAATCAGCTTAGTAGTTTTTGCAGCAAACCTGGCATATATAGGTACATAGAAACTTATTCCAATTTGCACAACTTGTCAATTTTCCTCATACGACCACTTTGATAAATTTCCATATACTTTTTAACTATAATTTTTATTTCCAAAGCATAGCCTACTCGTATATGTCCTTCTCTCAGCTATAATCTTTACTTAATATTATAAAGAGGAAAGGTTTGTATGTATGTATGGTTTTCACGCATAAACTACTGGACCGATTTTGATGAAATTTGGCCCAGATAATCTTTAGACCCTGAGAAAGAACATAGGCTACCTTTTATTGCGAAATATGTACCACGGGCGAAGCCGGGGCGGACCGCTAGTCTATTATAATATTATGTAGTACCTATACAAATAATTTAAATCTCTATAGTAACTCAATCGTGGACTTATTTAAAAATAGAGACATACTTTCGCATTTAAAATACTAGCCTAAAGTTACAATCATAGAAATCTAAATAGTTATTTAGATTTCTATGGTTACAATACATAAACTAAAAACAATGAAATGATATGTTATTCTTGTATCCATTACAACGGACAGACAGACAACGGATCTTAATTAATACGTTCCCTCAGGCATTTACAAGCATCTAAAAAGAAGACGTCGAAACTTTCTCTGAAACTCAAACTCAAACATTTATTTATTCAATTAGACTTCTTCTAGAAGTACTTTTGAATCGTCATTACATATTTTTAAAAATCCATAGTTGCTCTTTTAAATCATGCCAGTATAAAAAAAAAACTATAAAAAATCTTAATCTTTGCCACTCGTCATATTAATCTCGCTATGATGGGGTCAAAAATAACTTTGGAAGTATAAATTAAGTATTTTAACTTGACTTACTTCGGCAGTATTACATAATATTGCAAAACGAATGTCGGTCAAGCAGTTTTGTAATAGAGAAAGGTTGCACAAGTATACGAGATGCGACTTGCGACATAGCATAGATTAATTATATGCAGAAGTGGTGTGGAGGCAAGATCTTATTTGAATCGCCTTTAAATATGATCCTTGTAAATAACAAACGGAATTTTTTATAAGTGTAACAATAATTAATGCTTATGGATGATTAAATGTACAATTTAATTGATGAATCGTTTGATGAAAATGTGTACTACATCGCGACAAAATGTCCAAAAAATATGCTCATATGCAAAAAAATATCGTATGATATTTTAGATCGATGAAAGTACAGAAATTTTTAGAACATACAAACACAAAATAGACTCTTAGATTTATTATTGTCTTATGCAGCTGCTATAACTTTTTTTCTAATGAAAAGAAAACTTATGTTGGTCAATAATGTTTTAATTTGAAATGAATAACTCCATACATCATCTAGAAGGAACATCTAGAAGTTTCCAGTTATATTTTACATTATTACATTATTCAGTATTACACAATAATTTTACCCAATATTACGACGTCTCTATTCACATTTTCCTAAGATTGTAACAACTATGATAGCACACGTTTTATTCCTTATCAATAAATGTACGTGGTTTTGAGCTAATGCATTTTAATAGTATGTACTTTCTTTTCCATTTTTAAATTAGACAGTATTTGGAATTTTTTTTTTACCGTCCCTTATTTTCCATATGAGTCGTCTTTTCGTTCAATTTTGAGATTTTCCTCCACATTTTGCGATAGTAAATTTTTCGTTATTTTCATATTATAATGCAGATTTTTAGAATGCATGTTTTATAGATACTATGTATATCGGTGTCTACAATATTTTCTTTCTTTGGCCATAATATAGAATATATTTAAGAAATACATAAAAATATCGCGTCTTTTCATTGCTTTACAATAGTTAATATTTATTTTGAATTAGTAGAGGTGGAAATTCTAAGTGTAATCCATTTAAAAGGAGTTAGAGAATGGTTTTTTATACCACGAATTTTATGTAGTCAATTTGCAGTGTCTGCAAAGTTTAATATCTTTGCGCTAAAATGGGGGGAGGAATGTAGGTTGGCGTTAGTCCCCACTCTAAATCCCACTACGCGGGCTAGAATTCCGATTTTATAATATCAACCGAGATAATTAAGAATATTGCGAAAGTTTTAGATATTTCTGGAATTTAATTGTATGAATTATAATTTATTGGGCTCTATTTTAAGTTATTTTAATTTTGGGAATAGGATAATTATACGGTTAATCACAGTATTATGTACACTTACTTATAAAATTTTAAGCTTCAACCAATCTTTATGTACCTATGCTCCTGATGTATCATATTTCGTATTGTAGAATCGACAAGGACATTTTAGAATTAAATGCACAATTAATCGTAATTTTGTTGTCACCTGGATCATTGCATCGTCTCCTTGTTTTGTAAGAAGAATAATTTTATTTAATAATAACAACCCTTGGTTTGAAATGTCTGGAACGACAAAACTAATATTGACAATCAAATATAAAATGACGTTTTAAAAATAGAGTTTCAGCTACTTTTATTTCAATAGATTTTATATGAAGTTACTAAATAAGACACTCAAGAAAATTAAGGAAGCCAAATATAATATAATTTGCCATTTAATTCGTTATTGAGCACGAGAGCTGTGACGAGACGTTGACAAATGACAATACGGTGCACTTTTCGGTTTGATAAGTATTTATGCATGCGAAATACAATGTGATGTGCAATCAACCATAAAACTCAAAAATATGAACACTATAGGAAAAAAAAAATATAAAGCATTTTTTTTTGTATTATGCAAACTCTACCGTACAGTACCAGGCGTTTATAACATCGAAGAGTTCTATGAAAAGCGTACCAAGGACGCTTTGACAAATTTCACAGCTGTACGTAATTCTAGCTCTTCTATATTTATACACTCCCAGTACACTTCGTAGCATTATGACAAGACTACATAACTGCTATTCTAGGAAATAGGATATTTTTTTTAACCCATTGACCACCGTAAGGCCCGATCGGGGCGCGACACAATAGATTTTCTATTGTGTCTGTGATTCCGAGGACTGATGGATTAATCAGGTGAGGACTTAGGAAGTATGCAGGAAAAAAAATCGCTAATTCCAAGAATTTGTTAAAAAATGTTTATTAATAAATTAAAATTGTCTGTTCCGCTCTCTTTGTAGAGGGTAGGTCACGTTGAGGATTTGAGTTTGTCTCTACAGATTATCTTTCTCTTTATGAATAAAAAGTGTCTTTACTCTTTATTACCGTGACAGAACCTAGGAACTCCCACATACATGCCAACATTTTAAGTAATGTATACTGTATACTGATCAATTTAGCAATTCTCTTACATTCAGCAAAAACATGACGTATCAGTAAAACATAATATTAAAACTATCATAATAATTATGATTGTATATGTATATTGTATGTATCTAGTTAGGTTATCTTACGAAAAGTCTGTTTTACAGAATTACCTCTAGAGGGCTCCAACAATCTTGAATTTTATTTCATAAAGTTTATAGATTGTTTCAAAAATTCCGTTTTCTTTCTAGCGTTCATTGTTGATACTTATCATTTAAATACTGTTAAAATTATCAGAGGACTCTTATATTATAAATGTGAATGTGTTTGTTAGTTACTTGACAATACAGAGAAGTAAAGATGGTCACAATTTTTTGCATGTATAAGTAACACCATTTCAAAAGTACGATCTATTAATATTATTTATTAAGTGTACCTAAATCATAAAGTTTAGAATACAAATCACAATATGCAATGCAAAAATGTAAAATAACCTTATAATTAACTATCAATAAAAAACAGATAATTTTTCAACCGCATGAAAAGTAAATTTCCCGCCAAAGGGCCGGGTGAACGATCTCGTGCCATCCCGTGCGCCCGCGCAGAGCATTTATTAGTGTGCTAAGGGCTTGATATATTTATTTATTTTTCTCATAGTTTTAAGACTGTTGTTATGCTTTTTATATGGTATGGGTAATTTTAGTTTGTGGGCAAATCTATTTTATTTTTTATTTATGTAACAGATATAAATGACTGTTGATGATGATGAATGAACTGTTATTTTGAATTAGAAATTTAATATTTTTATTTTTTACGTTTATTATAGTATATTTTGAATTCTACGTAGTTATTATTTAAATTTTTAAATGGTCATCCATAATGTTTACAATAAATACAATAGAATAAAGATTTATTAAAGCGATTATTGAGGAAAACGTTTTTTCCTTGTCGCTTTTTATAAATATATTTTCTCGTGTAAATTTTTTGCTTTATTAATTTTAATGACCAAAACAATAATAATAATTGTAACTGTCTACCTTTTGATATCTGATTTCCGGATCATAGACAAACAGGAAATGGTTTAATTATTCGTAAATTTTTTTTTTCATAAATGTTTGTATGCATTTGTTGCTTGCTGATTCATATAAAAGTAATGAATGGATTAAACTGGGTAACTTAATGGGTATAGATTGTGGTCTAGAGCGAAAAATTATAGGTTCCTTGTTTGTAGTGATTTATAAGTGCTATCAATATTATCGAAGTCCGAAACATTCGACCAACAATTTATAAGTTACTAGAGGTCCGCCCCGGCTTCGCCCGTGGTACGTATTTCGCAATAAAAGGTAGCCTATGTCCTTTCTCGGGTATCAAAATATCTCCATACCAAATTTCATGCAAATTGGTTCAGTAGTTTAGGCGTGATTGAGTAACAGACAGACAGAGTTACTTTCGCATTTATAATATTAATATGGATACTAATTTCAAAGAGAGGAAGTTATTCTCAGGTGTTTATTATCAATAATCTAATGAAATATGGATTTTACACGATTTATGGGATTCATTAGTGTTGTCAACAGCCAGAATTTTTAAAATATGTTCGTTATTTTTACTAAAATTGATACTAAAACAACTTAATATTATATAATAGTAAAGGGCTCACTAAAAAAGGGCTAGCTCTCCACGTGTCCCGCCTATCTCTGTGACCCACTTACGCACAAACGCATTTTGCATGTGTGCGCGTGGGCAGATATGCATCTACATGCATTCAACCAATACAAACTGCCCATGTGTGCGTGCATTTTGGAGTTAGATGACGTCTGTGTGCGTGGAATTTTGGAACCAATTGTTGTGTGTGTACGAAATTTATTGTATCTAATGTTTGCTTGTGTGTGTTAACATTAGTATACATTTTGAAGTTTCCATGTGTGGGTGACGCTTTTGGAAGGATTCGTAGCTGTGTGCGTAGAATAGAGTTCGATGATAGTTTCATGTTCATGCGTTCATTATGTAATTGTGTGCGTGGAATTTTTGGAGATTTCCTCGTATTTGAATGTGTGCGTTGAACTATTTTTCTATTATTATGTAGTTGTTTACGTGTGTGTAGTATTTGCATAGTTTTGATTTTTATAAACACGCCTGTGTGGATGTAGATTTATTTGTGATTATTTTGATGTTAGTAGGTTTACTTCTTCATGTAGGTGTAATAATCGAGAGTCAAGTAAGCGAATATACTTCAAGGAAATGTATACGAATTTTATAAGGCTAAGCTATTATTATTTCTAACAACTTAAACCTTGTTATTGTGAGTCTACATAGATCAATTATTAATAATGTATTTATATTTTTGGTAATTATATATTGTTAACACGTTTATATAATTATGTCGTAGTTGTTATAGCTTACAAAATAAATAGCAGAAAAAAATAAGCCAATGTGAGTTGAAATAATAGGTTCATTATTAGGTAGGAATATAAAATAGGAAAATGTGATATAGGATTGTATTTTTAAAGGTCGGTAACACACCAATAACAATGTGGATGTCTTTGTTATGTGATGTTTTGTTTCGTTTATAACTTTCACTTTAAAGCCAAGATAAGCGTATCCGTATTTGGTTTGACAGGAAAGGAGGCTTTTGAATATTATTTTACCTTATTTTTAACGATGACGATAACGAATCACAGATTATAATAAATACTATTAATATTAATAAGTCAATGCAAGTTTCAACATAATCGGAGGTTCAATGGAACAAACACGGAAAATAATATCAAACAGAAAAAAAATAACAATTTTCTTTCGGTAGGTAAAGGAATGCCGCAAATTGCAAATTCACATACCTATTTACATCACCAAATATTATTTCAATCGATTCAAAGAGCGAAGAATTACAGTCAGATAAAGCCAGAGTTACTTTCGCATTAGAATAATATTATACTTCTTGGGATTTACATATATGTGTTATAGTCAAATCCCGAAACACAATCTCTTCGCGGAAGGACTGCGGTTTATCTTAGGTTTGGCAAAAGCCATTGGGCAATCCTCGAAATACATTTGAATTTCACCATTTGACTGAAGTCAGCAGCAGTCTCGGGCGTAGACGATCGCAGCATAAACATCGCACGCGCATAAGACGCCTCAGCTAGACAACCACAGACAAAAATTGTTAATGGCCGAAATATTAAATTTATTTGTGCTTTGACAAAGTCATTATGCCTGAGGTTTGACCAGTCCAACCTAAGAGTGCCCGAGCTTCGGGGTTTGACTATAAAATATGTACAATTCCTGTATTTATAAGTCTATCGATTCAAACATTCTAACGATAGTCCTACATTATTTGCAAAGGAATTAATAAAAAAACATCGCGTGATGTGACATCGGAAAATAACAACCATTGTTTATCCCCCATTAATTAGTTATTCACAAGGCTTTATGATTTCCGGGTGCTTGTTTCCCGGTTAAGTAATTATTTTAATAATTCTTTAATAATTATTTAATTTTTAAGATAGGAGAACTTCAAAGATTCTGGGTTTATTAAGCCGAAAATGAAGATGTAGAATAAAATTATTAATATAAAAATAATTATTTATTTTATAATGTTGTAACTAGTTTATTTTTTTGGGGTTTCCTATCCTTGGGTAGACTATCCTTTTAGGGTTTCCTTAAACGGGGAAATTTTTAGGTGAATAAAAAAACACATATTTAGTAACATAGCATTTATTAAAAAGGAGGTAGAAAAGAAGAAATAACAATTAATTCTTTCAACATCCTTAATTATAATCTTATCTTATTTCTAGAGAGGAAAGACTGTATTTCTTATACAAAATTGTATCTCTACATTGTAAGAAATACTAATACTTAGAAATACAATATTATATTTTAGAATACGTCAATACAAAGTAAAAATAATACGTATCTAGTATGCTTATTATAAAACATTAATATTATTTTGATTTGACATTATATAAGTACTAAAACAAAACAATTTCCAAAACCGATTAATCATTACACTTTTATCCAGGCCAAAATAATTAAGTATACAAAAATACTACCATCTCTACATTATCTATCACGCTATGTACATATGGATATATCACTATAAATACTAATAAGTATATAAAAACATAAAACGAAATCCCAACTAGAGGGCCCAGGGCTGCCCCACTAACGCATCCCACTTTAGAAAATAGGTCAGTATAAATACACTGCACATGCATTGGTTAGGGACGCGGTGTGCAGTTATTTGCCGATTAATCCTACTAATATTATAAATACGAAAGTTTGCGAGGATGTATTTATGTTTGTTACTCTTTCACGCAAATACTTCTGAACCGATTACAATAAAATTTGGTATATAGGTAGCTGAAGACCCAGGATATACCCATATGCTATCTCTATATCTATCTCTGATTTCAATAGCTCTGTATACTGTATACGTGCACCCGCCGGACAAAACAAGTTTTTTTAAAGCTAATGCCTAAGCTATCACAGCCAAGTATAATAAATTTTATAAGCGTGGAAAAGAAACAAACGTCTATTACATCGTTCGTGCAGACATTTTTTATTAGCATCACACATCATGAAACAGTCCCACTTTAGTAAGTAATTGATTCGCCCATAATATTAATTTTCAGACATAATAAAAGCCACAGTTTATAAAAAATACCAAAGCAACAGAAACTCTACAAATTATACCATCACAGGATAAACTAAACAAAAGTTAGGTATTCATTATAAATAATTTTAAACTAATTAATATGTAAATTTCACGAAGTGACAACCCTAAAACAGCGGACATTACGGTCTATAACCGCAAGGAAACGTAAAGCAGAGTTACGATCGATTTATTTTATTAAAAATACATTAAATTTTATATCAAAATGTTTTTATAACACCAATATTTTATTCGTTGTACGTTGTCACTGCGGAAGGTTTTCTAAACCAATAGTTTTTATTATTTAAAGTTTAAAGTGAGATTTATTAATTAGTCTTATTGGTAAATTTTTCAACGAACATATTTTTAGCCGATGCAGATGGTTCTAGTCAGTTCTCAATCAGAAGTGTTTGTCGTCAGTTTAAAGTAAGCATATTGTTTTCTTGCTCTTGAAGTCTGGAAGCGGCAGCACATAATAGCATTCAGATTATACAATTAATATCATTTTTTTTATGTACCTAGGACAAAACATCCATAGATGTATGAATTTTTGGACATTTCATAGATGTATTTTTCTTTGTTGGCAATAGTCTGGATATCTGCCTTATGCTCTTGTTCTAATGTCCTGCCAGATTTATTTGTTTACAGCTTTGTTAGTCCGCTTTTTTACTCAATGGAAAATACTGCCGATTCAGTTTTTAAAAGAGCGTGTGTGCCGAGCACACACGTGTCAGAAGTGAAACTTCTTTGGTAAGATTCAAAGGTACCAAAATCGTTGCCTTACTCCATGACGTGACGGTATTGCCATGTCGCGACCTTGAAATTTTACCTTCAACGCGCCTAAAGAAGTTTAACTTCAAAAAACTTATGATGTAGTACTTTGTAATATTATTTTCATCAGGTCACTAGCCCCGTGCAGACCAGGGTTAAATGCTTGGCAAGATGACGGGAATGCCAGTTATTTTTAACTGCCTCAGTTAACTAGGACAATGGTTAACGTGGTTCTGCATTTGATTAATTTAATAACAAGTTGATTATTAAAATGTGACTGAACTTTCATGTGCTTTTCTTTCTCTTAAATATTCGATAGGTTCAGAAAAATGGAAATTTGCTTGTCTGAGGAATTATAAAGTTCTAAATTGATTTACAGATAACTAAATTGGTCGAATGTAAATTTTGATGTAATAACATATTCATTTTAATTAATACCTCGGCAGACGTTGTTCTGACCTATTGCCCCTTTTCGTGTTTTGTCTCCGTAAGAACCTTCCTTGTGACTTAACAAAAACATAAAAACTTTGCCGATTTGGTCGAGCCAGCAATAATCATTCAATATTTATATTAAATAAACAATTAATAATTATATTAAAACTCTTATCAATAATACATCAATACTAATATTATAAATGCGAAAGTAACTCTGTCTGTCTGTCTGTTACTCAATCACGCCTAAACTACTGAACCAATTTTCATGAAATTTGGTATGGAGATATTTTGATACCCGAGAAAGGACATAGGCTACTTTTTATCCCGGGAAAATGACGCAATCCCGGAAATCCCACGGGAACGGGAACTATGCGGGTTTTTCCTTGCAAACGCGGGTGAAGCCGCGGGCGAAAAGCTAGTAATCTTATAAATTGTATAACAACAGTTTTACAGATTTCACGTGGGAGTAAGGTGTGCTGCTTCACGAATTTGGCCAGCTCGCACCAGGAAAGGAACCACACCGCTACAGAAGATCGCCATTAGCTACTAGCTAGTTACCTAGTTCCGTTCGGGTTTGCACCCTTCAGATAATCGGCATCAAATAGTAGAACTGTTATATCCTCCTCCTCCATCCATCCTCTTCCCAGAATCCAATATTCCCCTCCTTCATTATGTCATTATTGTTTATCATTGGAATAAATGGCTTTACCTGCGCAAATGTTCATGGGCGGCGATTGCTTACCATTAGGACACCAAGCTAGTTTGCCCAAGAAAAAAAATGTCAAAGGACTTATAATCCTCAGATTAAAATGCGATAATACTGCATAATTCATTTTTTAAGCTATTGCATAGCTTCTATCGCGGGCCTTGAGCGCGGGGACCGAATCCAGAAATTCCGTAACGAAAAATCCTCACGCTCCCCACTCCGACGGGTACGGAGGTGTGGCTTGAAGGCATAGCATGCAATAGCTTTACCGCTTTACCCGAGTGCCACACGTCTTTTTATTATATTTCACGAGCTTTCCGCCAGTGACTTTGTCTGCGAAGAAAACCCCGCATGAGTACCGTTCCAGTGGGATTTTCGGGATAACTCTATCCTATGTA
>CAJQZN010041294.1:0-16511 GCA_907164685.1 Colias eurytheme
TTTGATCTCATAAGCTGTTGTGAAGGGAAATAATAGCCAGCCATTTTGACAAAGGAAGCACTTTATATGACAACTTGGCCTTCCAATGGCCACTCCGTGTTCATTATTCGATTCATCGTGGAAGCGGATCTCTGAGTGGACTCTAATGGACGAGTGTAAAATGGTTAGACACAATATGTACAATGCATGGAGAATACTTATATATTTGCAATCACCGAGCATTTTTTACACATTTGATTAGAGAACATAATACGTGGTATACTTGCTGATTCAAACTCAAACTCTCTCTGTTGTATTCTATATGGTGTACAATAAAGTATTTTTCATTCATTCATTCATTCATTCATTTCATTTCATTCATTGATTCATTCTCACTAAACTACATTTACCTTTATTAAGAGAGCTTTTGATTTTTCATAATACGTTTTTAACTGGAACGTTTTAGTTTTTTAAACTATACAACATTAATTATCTTCCTCTCTTATCTTTTAACTTCTTGGATGCAATATTATGGTGTAAGCAAATAATAATTTCAATTAAAAAAAAATATTTATTATATAAATAAGTATTTATTATTATTAAAAAAATTAGAATATTATCACCTTACCAAAAGCTTAAAACGTCAAATCACTATCATCTATTAGACCTTAACACAAAAAATCTATTAAAAAATGCCTGCTTTCGGTCAACAACATAATTTATAGCCTCGAATATGCATTTAAAATAAACTGAAATAATATCGTTTCACTTGCTGTATGTTAGGAATTAGCATAAGAAACCAATAAAATGGATGATTGCGCACAAAATCAAAGAAAGCGTAACATATTCAATATAAGGCACTATTTGTCTTCCTCACAAGCCTTCAACCCTTTTTCTTACCGAGATTACTTTTTGGGGGATGTATTTGTTCGCTCCCGAAATGAGGTACCTATTTTTATATTCATACTCTTATTTTCATAAAAATTGTTGAATTATGTCACCCCATCGTGTTTGACTTTAACCGGGGCGGTATCGCGGCAAAATGTTTTGCCTAATTGTCCAATCTTAGGAGGAAATTTGATGTTTTAAGAAAATAAGAAAATAAATGCTATATAATACAGATTAGGCATGTTGATGCTTATTCTAAGTTAATAGATGCCATTTAGTTAATGTAATGAAACATAGTGCTAGTTTCTTCACACTGTAACTTACCAGTTACCTTCGAAGTATTCAAAACCCTGGATTGTAAAAGCAAATTAATTCGCAACATTAAATAAATTATCTAAAAATACCCAGAATGCCTTTTTAATTTCAATGACTATAATGCTTGTAAAAATAGGTGTTCTGGTAGAATATTTGGTAATATTTATCCTGACTTGATTGCTCTAACTACAACTAAATTCATGAGTGTAATACAACAAGCTTTTTTAGAAGGCATGCCTAATGCTTATGTATAATCATATTTGACTTTGGTTACTAAAATTGTGTAATAATTTGAGGAAAAGATTAACAATAAAACAACACATTTATTTCACATTTTTAATTAATTTCATATTAAATTTTATATTTTTACAAAGATTCTATTCACATAAAAATTACTTACAATTAGTCTGATATTAACATTTGACATTAAGATAATTAAAAAGATGTTAGACATCGTATAATAATTACAATATTTACACTAATTACAATTTACATTTTTTATTATTAAAATATTCTTGGAAAGTAAATTCGAGAGATTTTAATGATATATTTCTTAACGAACTAAGGTTAAAACAATAAGAAGGTATAGTCACAGCCAGTAAACAAATTTAGAAATTTACAAAACAAATGAAGACGATTATGTATTAACATGTTCGAGCATTTCAGGTAAAACGTTATAAGCTACCATATTTCCAAAACCACCTTTGGGTTCTTTTTTTGTAACAATGGCAACGATTTCTTCCTCCGGTGGTGGTGGAGGAAAATCAACGTTAGTATCTACCGCTAATGATATATCATCTACACTAAGAACTACTTCTCTATTGTCAATTTCTATCCTATTGCGTTCTGCATTAGAACTATCCTCCATAATGCTGTACAAGTTTTCGGACCGACCTTTATTAAACATATGTCAAGAGCTCATGTAAAACGGATCGGTCATGTTGACTTCATCGTTCACAGTATTACTTTTTTGTGACCACTCCTTCTGTTGGTGCTTTATCCTATAAATAATCTCATCATGGATAACACCAAAGCACATTGCGGTCAATGCAAGGCCCGTCAACGTATATACAGAGCAAAACCATAATACCGTTGAATTTATTGTATAATATCTAACACCATTAATCGTAGTGTAACTAGTACCAGGAATAATGTTACCAAAACCTATTGTGCTGAGGGCCATAAAGCAGAAATAAAAACCATCTATTAAACTCATATCATCTAGGTTGAATAAAACGATAGCCCCTAATGAAATATAGATAAAAATTGCCGTTAAGCATAATAAAACTGGAGCCAGTATGCTGAGCCCACGCATGGATAGTTTAGAATCTGTGTCAGGCCAACTAATAATGTCGTCTTTAGCTGTGCTCGTTGTTGGCCTTTCAGATAGTGATGAATCTTTCTGACTATCAGCTTTTAACACGTAGCATTCCTCAGTTGGAGTTTTACTCGTGTTTTGACTATTAAAACTTTCTTCCTGCTGTCTCTTCAGTTTCATGCGCCTTTCTTTTTCAGCCATTCGTCGTTCATCGTAGCAACAATAACCGCAGTTTGAGCAAAGACAACAACACAGAGCTCTGCTAAAAACGCTTCTAGCCATTTTAGAGAGTAAAGAGCCGACGCTTGAAAGATATACAAGTGTCAATGGAATTCCAATTAGCGCGTATAGAATTGTGATCCCCTTTCCGAGTATCGTTCTCGGAGCGATATTGCCGTAACCTGAAAAGAGGGTGCTTTCATTAGTTGTTATATTAATAATTTTGCTGTATACCTTTGAATGCACGCTCAATGCTCATGTGAAGTATATTTATGTAACAGTATAAAATATGATTATATCATATGCAATAAATGTTGTAACGTAAAAAAAAATATAAATTATTATAATAGCACTTAGTTTTTAACAAGTAGCCTATTCCTGTCAGCCAAGTTCAAACGGTAATCGATGTAATTAGTTTTCTATTGGAAATTAAAATCTGTCCCGCAGTTTTTGAATTAAATTGTAACAACAAGAACAAACAACACTTGTACAACTTTACTTTTGATAAATTTATTATAAACTAGCTTCCGCCCGCGACTCCGTCCGCGCGGATGTCGGTCTTCGCGTGGATGGTTTATTTCTCCATTTTGAGTAACTCTGACTATGACATCTTATAAGTATCTATTGGACCCAAATACGGCTAGGCCTATAATAATACGCAACGTGTGTTCGCGGTTCTACAGAACAACGTCTATGGATAAAACTGAAAAATTAAGATTAATTTTTTTCTACGTATTTTTCCAGGATAAAAAGTATCCTATTTTACGCCCAGGATAATAAGGTATAATTATACCAAGTTTCATCGAAATCGAACCGGTAGTTTACACGGGTTACACGGGTTACGGGAACATATTTGGGTTTGGTATCGATCCAGTAACACCCACTGCTATTTATTTTTTCAATATTTTCAATGTACAGAATTGACCCTTCTACAGATTTATTATATGTATAGACTAGATTTCCGCCCGCGGCTTCGCCCGCGTTTGCAAAGGAAAACCCGCATAGTTCCCGTTCCCGTGGGATTTCCGGGATAAAAACTATCCTATGTGTTAATCCAAGTTACCTCTATATGTGTGCTAAATTTCATCGTAATCGGTCCAGTAGTTTTTACGTGAAAGAGTAACAAACATCCATACATCCTTACAAACTTTCGCCTTTATAATATATGTATGTATATATTATGTATATTAGAATATTAGATATATGAAAATAATAAAAGTTAACTTACCAATAGTTGTAAGTACGGTTAATGAGTAGAAAAAAGCTAATGCCAAATTCCAATCATGTTCTTCATAATGGTTGTTAATATCAGCCTCGCCGAATTCTCCTAAAGCCATCTCCTTATAACTGACGCCGTACTGCGACGCCATTTCAGCTGTGACTCTTTGCATCAATTCGTTTTGAAATTTCAGAATTTCTTGCGCCGCTAAACGCGTCCAATTTTCTCTGTACAATATATTCAATGATACTGTTATTTCCCATATATTTTCCACTGCTCTACTCCTCGCGTCCCAGAAATTAGCTGACAGCGTTAAGTTTCCGTAATCATAATATTCCTCAGCGTCTTTTTTACTGTCGTTACTGTGATCTTTGTGGGTAATCTTTTGTTTATCGGGCAATAGTCTGGGCCGCGCCGGCACTTCAACACCGCCTTCAATGGCTAGAAATATAAACGAGCCCAAGAAAGTATACGCCAAGAGAACTGTAAATATTACACTATTGGTTATAGATCCGACAATAAATTGTTTCCGTCTATACTTAGTTGTTTTGAAACAAAAGCAACAAACTACTTTCTGTCGGGAAGTTTGTACTTTCTTTCTGCTATTAGATGCCATCGAATCCGCATCTTGGCACTTGTCCAAAGGGATGCCCCCGTTCAAAGAAGGTTTTGCCAATGTATACTGCTCGAAACGGTTGATTGCCTCTTTGTCCAATACTACATGGCTCATATCCATTTTTGGTCTATCTTCTATTTTTATAATGCGACATTATTATTCTTTCGCCATGGATTCTGAAACAAAGAATTTCCTTATTAATATTGATGGTAATGTCGGGTTACAATGTGGGAGTGATTTTTCAAGAGTCCTCAAGGATAAGAGGAAGGAAAATGAGTGACAAATAAAAATATGAGCAAAAGTATGATTAATGGTTGCTGTGGGTATCCTTATGATAAATTTCGCAAATGTATCTTGCGTATTACTACCATTCGAGAAAATTGATATGATAAAGAGTTTGATTGAAGGACCATAAAGTTTCTTCGAAATTGAAATGAAACAAAATTTTACTACAAGTAGGTACGCTCAATGAATTATTCATACGAAACGTTTGTTCGCTCAATAAAGCTTTACCTTGTAGATGAAAATTATTTTATAAGTGAACAAAGACTCGAAACTAGGATTATTATTTAATTTTCGCAAATAAGCAATTTTGGTAGCTAAGTATATATTTATATCAAATATCAATATATATATATAAAGATCAGTGGATTAAAATATTTTTTGGCAGTTTTTAATTGAAATTATGCATTAGTTGTAAACTGTAATGTTGAAAATCTTGTATGAATAATTTCCACAAATATTAACGCAGTAACAATCACTTACTGCAGTAAACTATTATGATAAAAATTATACATATAATAGGTATATACTCAATAAACAGTAGGTAAAAAATAAATAATCAAGATAGTTCAAAACTTTATTGTTTACAGTTTTTTTTTATACATATTTTGGAAAAGTGAATATTCTTTGAAAAATGTCTAAATTCAAAATCCAGTAGGTTATATTTATTTCAAGACACGTTTCGTTCGTTCGATTTCTCGTGAAGGTACACCAGTAACGCGTGATGAATAAAAAATATCTAATGTTCCTTACAAGGGAACTCATTTTCACCTTATAAACGAGGGCCGAGAAAATTGATATTTTGATGAATTGATTATTATCTGTTACCTCAAAGGAATTCCGTTTTATCAACAACCCTATATGATTGTAATAAGAATTGACGCTCTATTATTTATACGTGTTCATATCGATTACATAATTTTCCAATTCATTTATTATATCGTGTCTTATTTTTTTGAAATGTCAACGCACAATTTCAACTGTTGGATCTGACAAATTATTGGTATTATAATTTTTAACTTCCTTACTTAGGCTAATTCTTAAATTACTAAAACAATATTTTTACTTGACTGACTGACTACAAAGTCTCTTGAAAATTGAAACTTGATAACTGATTTCTGTATCTTCTATACCACTTCCTCATAAGACCCTGACCCGTACCATGATATTTTAAAGCAGTATTATTTCCAGTGTAGAAATATGACAGTGAAAAAACGACCTATATAGACGTCGAGCACCATCACAAATATGACTATGATAATTTAAAATTAGTCATAAAGCATCATCATCATCATCAGCCCATTTATACCCACTGCTGGGACACGGGTCTCCTATGAGAGCATAATTCATAATGCTGGCCAAGTGCGAGTTGGCGGATGACACATGTCGTCGAACTTTTGATTCTTCGACATATCGGTTTCCTCACGATGTTTTCCTTCACCGTTCGAGCAGTGGTGATGTTACAACATGCGCAGATAAGTTGAAAAAATCAATTTATTACCTGCGCGCTCGCCTGGTTCGTACCCGGAACTTATCGATTCAAAGTCCGAGGTCTCACCTCTGTGCCACCACTGCTCTAGTCATAAATGCAATGTCTATTTCATCAGATAATCCTCTCAACTGTTCAGTGTTCAGTTCCATCAAGTACCTTAATCATAGCAACATAAATCAGGTTAATAACTCCCAAATCTACGAGCAAGTTTTCATCAGAAAGCTTGAACAGGAGTCAAATGCAATCCCAACTAAGCTGCGTAGAGTTGGCCACTAATGAGTCG
Source organism: Colias eurytheme (assembly GCA_907164685.1). Taxonomy (NCBI): domain Eukaryota; kingdom Metazoa; phylum Arthropoda; class Insecta; order Lepidoptera; family Pieridae; genus Colias; species Colias eurytheme. The sequence goes on from CAJQZN010041294.1 coordinate 6,612, forward strand.
CATATTGGCTTTGTGACCAGAATTGGCTGGTATCTAGTGTGTTCGGATCGTAATTACAATAGTTCAGAACGTAGTGTCAGGTAAACATGTCTAGATTAGTTGAATTAAAGTTAGTTTGGACTGATCTACGTTGGTAATTGGAATCTCTGGATTTCATTATGATGTTCGTTGTAACAATGGCACATAGTTATTATTTCGTTGTATTTGTTTTGTAAGGCATATCCATAAATGTATTTAGGTAACGGACATTATTAAAAAATAACCAGATGAAGAACAATACTAAGTAGGTACATGTTTTTTAACCATTTCCAACACCACTAAGATAAAATTTGCAATTCCGTTTCCTCATTCTTCTCGATTTGTTTACATGATAAAGTTCGATTAAACTTTTGCCATAATATTACAATAATTTTCGGACTTGATAAAACCGTGGACACAATGCAACTAGATGACGTATTGGGTTTGTTAACGTGAAAATAGTTTCTCGGTGAATAATCATTATAACAATTGTTCGATTTTCAACATAGTTAGCTCTATTATTATCATAACTATTATTTGGTATATTAATTGTCAAAACTTTCGTAATATATTTCCGTGTGTGTTTAGAATTCTGAAATGAGGATTTAGAAATGATTAAGTACGAGATAAGTTAACATAAAAGTTCACTACAATATACTTATTACTTATATCTTTCTATACATTTTTACAGCAAGACAATATTTAATCCCGTTACATAGGATAATGTCATGTGTATATATTTCTTCCCATGTTCTTACTACATTATCCAGATGATCCTACCAAATCCTTTTGAAATAGGCAATCTTCAATATTCAATCGCAACTTATTGTTTCGGATCATATTACATACATGCCACGTGTTTACATTTCCTTTGAAAAGTTATGTGAATAATTTGTACCCACATTAGCCTGAAACCCCGCTCAAAGTTTTCATCGTCATACAAAAATATGTTCGTGTAAATGTAGGTTAAGCTTTAGCATTCAGGGTAGCCCGTGCAATACGGCACCGTTTATCATAAATAACCGGCGTATGTTTAATTATATAAATTATACGGACCATTTCATCTCCCCACCTGTTTCATATTTCATTAGCTCGCTCATTTCTCAGAGATAGCGCATTCTGTTCGAACGTGTTTGGATAATGGCGCTATTAACTCCCTAATTAAACAACAGCGCATCGTTTAGATAAATTTGCAATTTATTGTACACTAGATGTAGACGAGATCTCGCTCGAGAGACACATCTTACTACCAAACACGATTTTTTCGTGATTACACGTGTAGAATTAATATTTTTAGTTTTATATAATAACTAAAGCGTCATTGCGTCTTTATACTTAATTAAGGCAAGACGAACTTAATTGGGAATTAGATCTCTGATCATAATTAAAGTTTAAGATAGATACAACCTCATATACATACTTATAACTTAGTTTATAATCCGCAATTCCAACGAACTTCATAGATAATTAATCTCCAATTTCCAAAATGATTCAAACATAATTAAACTATAACACACTTGGCACGTCTATTAAGTTTCGTAATTCAATACATACACACTTGTATATACTTGATATGCTTGTATATACTTTTACTTGTACCATGAGCATATACCATTCGTGGTGACCAATCCTTTTTCTTTCAGAATAATAAATTTGATAACATGTAGACAGAGTACTTTCGTTTTATCAAGAATGTAGAGAAAATCCAAATAACGAAACAACAAAACTATTAGACGTAAACCTAAACCGTTTACATCTGTTCTTTTATAGCCAGGTCAATGAAAACACTGAAAATGGCCTTGTATTTAGACGTAATTAAACCATACTCGGACACTCAACAGCGTCTATATTGAGTCCAATACGAAACCGCATATTCAACACCACTAGTAAGAGCAATAAAAACGATATAAACCTTTACATCTCACAATTGTTGCAATTGTACGATAACCCATAAAATACACGAGGTCATAAACGTTAAGATTTATGGATTCCGTACGGGGTTAGTGATCACTATATTTATGATGTAGTAAGATGTGAGTCATTGCGGTGGAACTGGGAACTATCTATAAAACTTCGCTGGAAACTTAGTGTATAAGACAATGAAACGTGCTGGTTACGAACCAATGTAGCGTTTAGTGTTTGAGTCTGGTAAAAGATGTTTGCAAGGATGTTGGTGTAGAAATCGGAGGTAATTTACACCGAAATGATTTAGTTTTAACATTTCAAAGATATAATCGGTTTGCTATTTAAATGTTTCTGCTATTGCCTGTTTAAATTGTTTTAAAAATATACCTGAAATATACAAGAAAATTATGACAAGAATGACGTTACCCACAAGGAAATAAAATTATTTATTTCATTGTTCCTGTGATTTTAAATAGAATCATATCTTCTGCCCAATGTATTGCCAAATACGGGATAAAGAAGTCAGTGGTGGAAGGGTCAGGTTTCTGTATATCTTTACTGTTAAAGGAAACCGAACAAACAGATGTACTCCACTGTCATGATAAAAACGTATTCAACAGGTGTAAAACTTGAGCACAATATCATTTTCGCTGGTCGATTATCCTACAAGCAAAACTTTTATTAGTAAAGAAATAAAGCAAACTATAAGTGCCGTGTCAAGACCAAGCTCTTTTTGTTAATGTCCACAGTGGATTACTCACAACTTCTGGATAGTAACATCAATCTTCTAAACAGTAAACTAAGAGATCGATTATTACTAATATAGCAATATTAATAAGAAAATAGATAATTTTCATGTGTATAGAGTAGGTTTAGGGATAAACTTGAGATTTCCTTAGGCTATTGAGATATTGTTTATAAACTGAACTGTTATTTGTAAGTACTGACAGAATATATTTTCTCAATATGAAGCTATAATTCGTATCCTCAAAGATAAACTGTAGTTCAAAGAAGTCAATACAATATCCGTGAAGATTTAAATACCTACTGACCAAATTTCACCAACATTAATTATTCAGCATTGCATTTAAGGCTGCAGTCTAGCAAAATTGCGTTTTTAACAAGTTATTTGACAATTTTTTCCCGGCTAATGAAATGATAAACTGAATTTTTTTTTCTTGTTTATCAATTAGTGTTATATACGCAATGCGCGTGAATTTTTTCACATTTATAAAGTTACTTTATGTTACCTTAATCAGGCCTTAAAGATAAGTCTCTTTCCCCCAAAGACATTTCGAGCTAAGTTTGTGCACTCACTACGTTGCAACCGATTACAATTTACACAATCTGATCAGCGCATTATTATCCTTATATAGTCGTTATTAAAAACTGCTGAATACAATTGCCGAAAAACTTATGATTTTCTTAATTAGGACGTTATAAATTCATTAAATTTCCCATTTTTTGCCTTACAAAATCGATTGATAAATACTGCTAAAAGTTATTTTTTCCATTAATTTATTCGAGTTGGTTGAAGACCAATGAGTATTAATCCTTTAAAATTTTTTTTTTTTGAATTTTGATAATTCTTTAAATATTAAAAAAATATTTAAAATAATAAGTAAAAATCCTAGCGAATTTCTTTAGTCGCGCTCCTTGGGCCGGAGCGTTCTGACGTGTGCTCTACGCTCGATTTTCCTTCATACCGAAGTGAAAGTTGCTCTACTTCATTAAATTTAATATTTTTGTTAATTGATTATTTTTATCTTAGTTTTGTGCAAATATTCGTATTTTTAAACATTTGATTTCGATATGGAAAATAAACGAAAAAAATACGCGTGTAACTACTAGAAAAAAAATTATCATCGAACATAAAGTTAATGAAACCAAATAGATTGCAAAGGTGATTGGCAACAATTTCTTTATTTTACGGGGTGTCAGTAAAGGGATGTATATTTCTTTAAAACTAAAGTAAGCTCATAAATTTTCTTATAATATAATTTTTTTGAAGTTCCAAAAATGTTTATTTTTCGTTTGAGAAATACGAAATGTAATATAAACTTGTATTGAGAACTTGAACTTCCCAAGTTCATCCGGGGAAAATGATTTGTTTACTCCAAAATTGATCCGAGGTGTTTTAATTTTTTCTTCTAGTCATTTTCAACGTAGCGGCATGTTGTTTGATTATTAATTTTGTAACTTAAATACAGGATGTTGGTTTTATATTCTGATCTTACAGACGCGCTGACAAATTTAGTCCACCATTTCTAGTTTAGTCTACCAACTCTAAGTACCAATATTAAAACGAATGGATTATCATCACATCATCAAAACTCAGATGTAATGGAAGATCACAATAACATAGAAAATTCAGTGGGGTTGAGAACTAAACAAACAGAAGTAACAGAGACGCGAAGAATAAAAAAAGAGGACGAAAACGATAATTCGTTGATGCTTTCCCTTTTCGACGTATTGTTAGGGTACATCACCAATCTGCAAAAAACAAAACTGATAATTCCCAATTGCTGATTAAAAATGAAAAACAAATAATCGACAACAGTGGTGAAAATTTGCTGATCACAATGAAACATCCTTCAGTGGTAGCAGATTTACTCATTTAAAATGTATCGGTGAACAGCGTAAAGGAGAGGAGGACAGGAAAACATTATGAATGTGGATGGTGGATTGTATACAGGGTGTAATCGATAAGTATGTGCAGGCGATTATGACGTTATTATTGCAGGTATCAAAAAACTTAAAACTGATATCGAAATTACTTTACCTAATGAGCAAAATGACAATAATAACTTTTTAAAAGTATAACGAGAAATATCTAAAAAATTTACTTTATACACTCCCATATCAAAAAGGGAAAATGGGACTAGTAGAAGTTAAATGTCTAATTCCGGCAAAAGACATGAATGCGGAAGATGCGGTTAAAAAAAATTTAATATTTGAAATACAATGCAAAAAATAACACTTTTGTCATAGATAAGAATCATGACTATTTTTTCAAATTCAGGGACAACTAAACGTTGCAGAAGCAGAAGTCTGCTTATTTGCTGTTTGGACTGGAGTGAATCATTCGTTAAAAATAGAATATATAAAAAAGTATGTAACGTTTAGGTAAAATAAAATGATGGACCATTATCAAGATTTTACATAAATTGCCTACTGTCAGAATTGATTGATTCGAGACTTCAGTATTCGATGCCCATCAAGGACCCATCCTATATCATTCAAGCGATTGAAAAAAAAGAGATTAATCCAGTGCAACCGATAAAGCATCAGAATGCTAGCAAAAGATTTATTAGGTTTATCAATATTAATCTATATATTATACATAATATAATAAATCTGTAGAAGACGCGAAGACTGACATCCGCGCGGACGGAGTCGCGGGCGGAAGCTAGTCAGTAATAAATATCTTTTGTTTTCATTTGCGTATTTTTCTATTTTATAATTTTTTAACACAAACATTACATTTTTTTATTAAATACAAAATTTGTTTATCCGTTTTATTAGTTAAACTGAATAACTTTCACTAAGAAACTTAGGTCGAAAAAAATGTATAGAGTTATGCATTTTGTATGGAAAGCTTATTTTTTTTATATTTCGTCCAAATTTCTTTGTAAAAGTTGATCAGTTATATAAACATGAAGTTGAAGATATCAATAGAAAGTATTCGCAAATTTTGTGTACTGATAAAAAAAAATCACCCGGTGTAATTTTCACGAAAATTGTTTCAAATTGTCATTTTTGGTACTTATTACGAATATTAAATTATATTAATGATTTAATTTTTAAAAATTAAGTGGAGCAACTTTCCCTTAGTACATTTGTATTATTTACATATAGGATGACAGGATGCATTTGTTTGCACTACTAGACCAAGCCCTTAAGTTCGTACTAGTTTATGTAAATGAATTGAATACAAAATAGATTTCTTACAATAGCTTCCTTACTGATGTTGCAGATTGTGGTTTTACGATTGTCACAAAGGTTTTAAGAACACGTTTACAGCGGTGTTATTCGACAAACTTGCAAACTTTTATTGGTGGATCGGGGCTTAGTCCGCTTGATGGCGATTACCTCACATTGTTAAGGGACTGTCGTTAAAATACATTTTGCCTTTCCTTTGCAGATTACACCTACCTTTTCTGGTATTTAACTCGGGTGGATTTTGAAATCGGCCAAGTTTAGACTATTTAACAGTTGAGTATGCTTTGTTATGTTTGTAATATAGGTACAAGTGTAATGGACATAACATTGTTTTCTGTCATAATCAGCCTTTAAGAAGCCTTTGAATTTTAATTTTTATTATGGAAAGATTTATTTGGTAGTTTAGCAATTATACTGCAAAATATGTTATTTACCTGTATATCATTGTCGATCGTGATCGTGATATAAATGAAATTAAAGTGGGAAAGATAGTGACTGTTTTCACAAAATAAGAAATCAGTAGTTTAAAAGAAAGCTAAGTATAACTTTATAACTAACATTATAAACCAAACGTACACATACACTATCATTGTCGTTAGTTAAATGTACCTCTAACCTTGTGATATTCAAAAAACATTTTCCCCAGTAAAATAATCGCAAATTGTGTCATTTTTCAGAGGCTACAGCGATACACAAACAAGGGAAGAGGCTTGTTAAAGTGTCAGAACACTCGGGCGTGTTTGCGATCCACACTTTACTTGCTATGATATCAATTAGGAAATCTAGGACAGGCGCTATATTATATATATTTTCGCAAAAATTAATGAAAGTTTTGTTTAATAGGGTGTTTATTAAAATGATGTCTACGTTATATCTTTATGATTGTTTTATTGATTTATTTAGAGTAGGTAATCTATAAATTCAGTTTTGTAGTAGGTACAGGATTTGTGTATAATATTACAAGTTTTAATTTATACATATTCATAATCTACTAAATTAATGATAATTTATCAAGAGAAAAATCTCATCTAATACACTTAACATGTCTTAGTTATTAATGTATATATTTATTATACGTAAGTGCTCTAATGTGATCTATAAGATTCACAAGGCAAGGTTCCATCAATTTCAATTACTTAACATGTTAATTTAGTAAACTTAGTTTAAACATCGATAATAGGCTTATACGATTACAGATTTATTTCGTGAACTCGAAGCGCTACAAACTATTCTAATCAAAAACCCGTCAAGGAAGTTATAAAACGGTTTACTCGGAACAAGTTTTATTACTCATAAGATGTAATACATCGTCGGTAAATTCATTTTTCAGCGGTTATCGTGAACCGTTTAGACGTTATAAAACTGGATAAAGTACGTTGAAAGAGGAAATTTATGGGGGTTCGTTGCTAAGCTACAAATTCTGCTAAACAAACAACGCGAGAAGGAATAGAAAGATTAGTGTGGTTCAAATTGAAATAAATTTTATACTTAGTAGTGAAGTTTTCTGTAATGGATTTGTGTTAAGGTATATGGGTGTTTATGACGGTTTCTTCATTAATAAATTTACAACGTACTGGTTGGTATTAAAAAACAAGTTACAATACAAATTATAAGATACGTGAAATATACCTAATGACAAAAATATTTATTTATAACAAATTATGAGTAATTTGAAAACTATTAAGTATTAACATAACAATGTGGTATTAAGGCCAGGAATATCGGAAGAAAAATTTCAGTGAACACCGACACAATTACGATTAAATTATCACTATTAAATACTTAGGTACTATAACAGTAAATTTCCCATAGAAAAGCAGCATTTGAATGAATGCTGAAAATGAAAAAAAACTGCAGTTGAAAACTGCTAAAGAATGACAGTAAAAGCAGACGGACCAAGTTAACTTAATTTTTAAATCTCTTATCTCACTACCATAAACTGAATAATACTTTCAGTTAGTGATGTGGTAATTGCTTTTTAAATTTTATTACCCGGCTAGTTTACGAAGGCTGAAAATTACGGGCAAAGTTCCCCGGTTTTAGAACTATGCAAGTTTCCTTTGGTCGAATTTACGAGAAATAGAGAGTATTAACCGGAGCGATTTAGCTCTTTGCTAAAGCACTGTGGTGGTTTTTAAGTATTTAATTAGGTATTTGCTAGGTATTTTAAGTAGGTAGTTTATATTAAAGTGTAAAGCAAGAATGTGCATAGCAAAATTTTGTGTTTAGAAATGCTCTAGAGTCTAGATGTAAGTTAATAGCATGCGCTACGAGGCAAATTAATATCCTATTTTTAATGTGATATGTGTTTACTATTTTTATTTGCATAGATTATTTTTTATGTATTCATTTACGATTAATAAGGAGTAGTACTTTTTTATATATATCGAAAATATTTAGGTTTTATAACGAACACGACTAGTCCTTAATTTTTATATTTTTTAATGTCTCGAATACATGATTTAAAGGTAAGGTCTCGAACACATCATGCAAAAAAGAATCACTATCACTATCACTACATAGTATAAAACAAAGTCGCTTTCCCTGTCCCTATGTCCCTATGTCCCTTTGTACGCTTAAATCTTTGAAACTACGCAACGGATTTTGATGCGGTTTTTTTTAATAGATAGAGTGATTCAAGAGGAAGGTTTATATGTATAATAACATCCATTAAATAGTGGAGAAGTATTGTTATTTTTGAGGTTTCTAATGTGATGTCGTAAAAAATTACATTTTTTCCGCTTACATTGCAAACGCAGGCTGAACCCTACGAGTTTTATCAAAATAATGTACTAAGTATTATACACATTGAAAAGGTCTACAGAAAAGTCCGCGATGGTATATGTCCATCTCTTATGGATAACCCACAATAACTTTTTTTTTGTCATTTACTTTTTACGACAAATAATGGCTAATTTTCGATGCGATTTTAACCAATACAGCATTAATCCTTAACCAATTAAATACCTTCAATACATTGTTCATTTAATATAGATCTATATGGCCCTTTACACCGTATGATTTAAGTGAATATTTTCGAAGATATTACAGATTTAAAAATTGCGGGTAGTAGCGTTTGCGACGGTACCGGCCGGCCGCCCGGCTATATATTTTATACCCATGCGAAGCCGGAGCGGGCCGCTATGTTTTTATATACAACGTTCACAGTTTTTTGAAGTCTAATTAGATCAGCATTGCTCCCGTGCGAAGCCGGGGCGGGTCGCTAGTTGAAAATAAATTGTATAATGTATTGACGATACTGCAAAAAAAAATTAAGTTAAACATCAACTTATTCCACCATAGTGAGAATGTTATGTTTATTTCTCTGTTGGCAGTTCTAATAACGTCTACTTGTCTTTCAGCATATTTGACATGGAGCCTTAAATTCTTAATATCTAGAATAGCAGGTGTTGCAGAGAAGAAAGCTTCACTCTGTACCACCTGAGATCTTGCTTCAGAGCTTAATTTCTACATTTTGAATTATAATATTTATTATTATAAGTACCATTAAAACATTAAACTTTTAATATTATAATGCTTGAAAATTATGAATTCAAAATGTAATTTATCAATAGGACAGTAATTCCAATTCAAACTTTCGCCTAGCCTAAGAGTTTTCAATATAAATACAATCATGATAGCCAAAGATATGTGAATTACACTAAATTAATAAACACATATTCATATCGCAAAACGGCCATATCATACATTGTCATAATCATTAACAAAACAAAACAGGCATATAAATAAAGCCACTAACGATATTACAACCAATAACCAGACTATTTCACAACTATTTGGTTTCAGCTCATAACAGTATTAAAATTATTAAATGCAATAGAGAAGCTTCAGTATAGAATTGTGGTTTTCATATTAAACTAGAACCGTGGTTATATGAATTTGCAACAGTAGGATCTGTTGCAATGTTCCAAGGAGATTAAAGAGCTTGGCGATTATGTATATGAAAGTAGGACTAGATATTATATTTGCGTGTGCATAATGCAAAACTTTGTCCGTAGTGGCAGTGAATTGAAA
>CAJQZN010041295.1:0-10609 GCA_907164685.1 Colias eurytheme
TTTTTTTTTTTTTAATTCTTCGACATGTCGGTTTCCTCACGATGTTTTCCTTCACCGTTCGAGCAGTGGTGATGTTGCAACATGCGCAGATAAATTGAAAAATCAATTTATTTCTTGCGCGCTCGCCTGGTCTCGAACCACTGAGCCACCACTGCACTTTATGGATATAGTAATAATATCTATGCGCCAGCTAGGAAGGCAAAATACAATGTTAAAAAATGTTGTGTGGTTTTATGAAACCACGGTAAAAGTGAAACTGTTCGAACGGTTCCAAACACTGCTTTATACCTACTCGGCAGCCGACCGTCACGCGACATGCGCTACACAGACCAAAAAGTTTGAGACGATGTAATAAAAGTTTCACTTTAAAACTAGCCATAACAATTGGCAAACTACATGTTCAAGGATAAATAATAGCCATAACAATTAGCAAACTACATGTTTAAGGATAAATAAAATTCCCGTCCACAAATATTCAACTATCGAATGTAATAAATTATAAGGCGTAATATTAGTCTTATAACAATCGACTCTCTTAATTATTGGTTATACAAGGCTAACCTTTAAATAGTAACTACCTATCTATTTAAAATCCTTTGAAATTTCCTCAATTTAAACGTAAGATATTATTTAAATCCGTGCGATTTTTTATAACATAGAACATAAGAAACGAGACAGTCTAGTATTTTTATCATAAAATCTTCCACCGCGTGTCCGCCCACAGCCAACCCTCTCTTTATATAATTTATGGTTGAGGCGGTTTCATTTATTTTACTTATTACAGTCAGTATGAGGAATAACACTATAAGAGTAGATAATGTTATTTATGATATGTCATAAACAGTGTGTAATATACTTCGTACTTTTCATGAGTATAATATTTTTCTTATTTAAAGCCTGAATCGGGTTTTTAAATCATATTTAGGAGTCCATTGAGGACAAACATTGTGACACGAGATTTATATATAATAAGATTTCGTTTAAGTAGATATTATGTTAACCTTAATAGACTAGAATTAATAAAATAATTTATAAATTGTTCAAGCTTTTTAAAAAGTACGAAAGAAATTATAAAAGCACTCAATCTATTTCTAAGAGCTCTACAAAGTTATCAACAGGCTTTGGAATAAATGTTAAATAAAATATTAATTTTCTAAAATGAAAGTCGAAAGCTCCCCAATAACCTTCAAGGGTCGGCAAGGATACACGTAGGCGACGGGAGCGCCTGTCGCCTGCCAAATACGAGTAGTTCAATAAATAGCTTATTACTGGCTTTATTTAATACTAGCTGTTCCGCGCAGTTTTTCCCGCATTGCTCTGCTTCTGTTGGTCTTAGCGTGATGATATAATATAGCCTATAGCCTTCCTCGATAAATGGGCTATCAGTACCTACCTATAGATTATTTTTCCAAAAGGATTTCGAAGATAGTTTATATGTCTCATTTAGTAGATGGAAACGAAAGTAATTAGGTATTACACAACGTTTTGAATAATGAAAAGAGTTTTATCGTAAAGAGCGGAGAACCACGCAAGAGGATAAAGAGCAGCAGCAGAGATGTGTTTTTAAATGACACGAAAAACTAACCCACAAAGACATTTCCGTCATTTTGGGAAACAGAATTTCTTACCATTGCAGGTAATCAATTGTAAAATCAAACAATCGTCATGTAATTTGTTTATTACATAGTCAGTAAAAGCTGCACGCATAAAATTAGTGACAGAATTGAATAACGCGTTTCCGAGAAACCTGAGTCGCCATTGTTTTGTGAAGACCATGAGAATTTCCGTCATGTTTCACTTTATAAAAAATAGATTAGAATGTAATTATTAAAACAAACAATTTGTTGATACAGAAACAATAACGATCGTTATATAATTGTTGTGATCCAATTTAGAACTCTCTATAAATTCGGTTGCAAAAGAACTGTTTTATTATTTATTAATCGATTATTACCGTAATATTTTTAAGTAACCATTTCTTAAACAACTCTCACAAAAGCGCAGAATCTTTAAATTCGTTACGCATTGTTACTGAAGTAATAATTGTTATATTATTTAATTCGATAGTACTTATTACATTGCAACTATTACAATGATTTTAAAATAATGGCATTACCACAGTATTACAATATTATTTCCTATATTGTAATACTGTGGCGTTTTAAAATTGTCATTTTAATTTCACAAGTAAAATGACAATTTTAAAACGTGTTTTCAATAATTTTCAAACGTTTCCGAAAATCGAATTATTTACCTTCATTACGAATCTACCCAGTCACGATGAAAATGAAAAATATAAACTACGTAATTAATAAGATTAGGGGAAGGGGACGTCCCTTTTACAGCTCCCTCCCTGAGGACTTGATGAGTATGAGGTAGTTATTTCAAAACTCAAACTCAAACTCAAACTCAAACATTCAAACTCAAACATTCATTTATTCAATTAGACTACTATTTAGTAGCACTTTCGAATCGTCATTACATAGTATTTTAACATTTACCACCGATTCGGAAAGCAGTATCTATGGAGAAGAATCGGCAAGAAACTCCATAGTTGCTCTTTTAAATAATGTCAATAAATTTACATAATATGTAACTTATATCTACCTAACTACATAATATGCCAAAGAACTGTCCTGTGGTTTTTACGCGACAACCCTCCATGGGTCTTTATCGTCCATATATTCCTGAATACTGTAGTACGCTCTCTGAACTAGTACATTTTTTATGTAAGTTTTAAATTTAGTACTACTAAACTCTTTAATATTATGAGGAATTCTATTGTATAAGCGTATACCTTGACCCATAAATGAATTTTTAACTTTAGCTAATCGGAAAAATGGCATTTCAATTCTATTCTTGTTCCTTGTGCCATAATCGTGTCTATCTCCTACTCTTGTGTGTAAGTCAGAGCTTTTGTGTACATGCAAAATATTATTAAATATATACTGTGATGGTACAGTAAGGATACCAGTATTCTTAAAATGATCTCTTAGTGAGTCCCGAGCACGTAAATTATATATAGAGCGAATGGCTCTTTTCTGTAAGATAAATATAGTTTCTATATCTGCAGCCCTGCCCCACAGTAGAATTCCATAGGACATAATGCTATGAAAGTAGCTGAAATAAACCAATCTGGCCGTATCTTCATCGGTGAGATGCCTTATTTTTCGGACTGCATATGCAGCAGAACTGAGCTTACCTGCAGCGGTGTTGACATGGGCTCCCCACTGTAGTTTCTCGTCCAATGTTAACCCTAGAAATACAGTAGACTCAGTAGGATGCAATACCTCCCCGTTCAAGGTAATATCTCTGTTCAACTTTTTTACATTAGGAAGTAAAAATTCAACACAAGTGGTTTTTTTGGCATTTAATAATAAATTATTGGCAGTAAACCATTCAGATATGTGTAAAAGAGCACTGTTCACTTCGTCAACATTTGGGTCATGCCTATCCACATTAAAAATTAATGAGGTATCATCTGCAAACAGAACTATTTCACACCTATCCTGCAAATAATAGGGAAGATCATTGATATATACCAAGAACAAGAAGGGACCCAAAATTGACCCCTGTGGAACACCAATGTTAATTGACGCACCGCTAGAACGTTCTCCATTAACAACTACAGTCTGTATCCTATCATGCAGGTATGACGCTATGAGGTTCTGGGCTTTTCCTTTAATTCCATAGTGATTAAGTTTACGTAACAAAGTACAATGTTCAACGCAGTCAAATGCCTTGGAGAGGTCACAAAATATCCCTAGAGCATTTTTTGAGTTTTCCCATGCCTTATATATATGTGTTAGAAGTGCAACTCCAGCATCTGTGGTTGAGCGCCCCTTTGTGAAACCAAACTGTTTGGTGTGCAGTAAATTATTATTTGCAAAATGACTACTCAATTGGTTTAATATTAACTTCTCGAATACCTTACTTAATGTTGGTAAAATAGAGATAGGTCTATAATTGTTACAGTCTTCTTGATCGCCCTTCTTAAATAAAGGTATAACTTTACTAAGCTTTAGTAAATTAGGAAATGTACCATAGTCACAACACTTATTAAATATGGAAGCTAAATTTTTCGCAATATTTTCTATTATATTATTAACTAAATTTACGGACATTCCCCAAAGATCACAAGTATTTTTAAGATTAAGCGTCTTAAAGGCAGTAACAATATCATTAGCAGTTACGTGTCGTAATTCAAATAATGTACTGCACTCCGCAACATGGTCCCTCAAAAAGGTCTCTGCAAGTGCTGAAGACGAATTTAAACTATTAGTAATAGTAGCAGGGACACTACTGAAGAATTCTTCAAAAGCAAGCGCAACATCAGCACTTTTGTCAATAACCCTGTCATTATTTACAAGTTTTATGGTATTACTTGATTTGCTTTTACCCATTTCACCATTAATAATTGACCAAACTGTTTTAACTTTATTATCAGAGTCGCGTATTTTTTCTTTGATATACAAACGCTTTGCAGTGAAACAAACTTTTTTAAAAATTTTTGAGTAATTTCTAACATAACTAAGAAAAGATGGGTCTTTATTATATTGCTTCATACCATATAATTCATAAAGAATGTTCCTGCACCTATGTATACTAGCTGTCGCCCATTTACTAAATGGTAAATCCTTGGTAATATTTAAAGATTTAACTTTAAATATTTTTTCAAATTCTTTATGTACTAAATTAAAAAGATTTTTAAACATTTCACAAGGACTATTAGGATAGGATTGATCATTTAGTACGGGCAGGTTTTTATTAATATTATTCCTAAATTTATTAATGCCTTTTTTAGTTATAGGCCTAACATTAATCCTTTTAAATGTAGGTATGCAATCCCATTCAAAAACTACTTTCTGGCCACAGTGATCCGAAGTCAATGTATTGAGAATATTTTTCTCTAAACAGATGCAGTCACAGTATATATTATCAATACAAGTTGCAGAAGTAGGTGTAATTCGTGTGGGTTCGTTAAAAAGTTTATATAGATTAAATGACTGAAACAAATTAACAATTCGTGTAGCCGTTTGTGTTTGTAAAAGTAAATCAATATTAAAATCACCACATACTATAACTTTTTTTTTACTCCTGCTTAGACGCTTTAATATTTCTTCCATGACTGTCTCAAACATATTATAGTCACTGGAAGGGGGTCTATAAACGCAAACAATAATATAACGCTCCAGCTCCACACAGGACAGTTCAATGGTCCGTTCTACAGAAAGACTAACAATGTCAGTTCGTTCTTTACATTTTACACTATCATGTACAAAAATAACAGAACCTCCGTGAATAGCCTGTGTCCTAAAGTATATACTTTTTAATTTGTAATTTTCAATATTTACTAACGACTGACATTGTTTAAGCCAATGTTCTGTTACACAAAATATTTTAATATTGTTATCATTCAGAAACAATTCTATTTCTAACAATTTGCTAGCCAAGCCTTGAATATTTTGATGCACAATGGAAAAACACTGCTTAGCTGTTGTCTTATATACTAGTTTAAATCTAGCTTAGGGCTAGATTGTCTGTCTACACTTAATCTAGGTTGATGTATAAAATTACTACTACATAAAATTATAGTAGATCGATGGTCTGATACCGAACATGTACCAGACTGGTTAATATTATATGCTATTAACATAGCAAGTTCACGCTTATATCTATATGGCAGATACACTGTATTCTTTGTCAAAGTAAAAGATTTAATACATGAGTTAATGTCAAAGTAAATAAATGCATCACGATGATGATTTGTTAGGTTATACAATTTTAAATTCATATTATAAATTAATCTATTTTGTTCTTGTGTCAAACCAGGTAGGTATGGCAAGGTACACAACATAAATTTACATTTAGTCTTACTACTAATATCTAACATTTTTTTTAATCCTACATCAATATCCTTATTATTTATATTTAAACTGTCCCCATATAATATAATTACAATATTATTCTTATTAAAGCTGAAATGATCCAGTGATTTGATTATATATTTAAATGAACTGTTAGGCGTACAAACAAATTCGTTTATATTAGTAGATAACTTTTACTTTTATCGTTCAAAGATTGTAAAAGCTACTAATAAAATGTCGAGGTTTGTTTTGGAGTTTGTCATTAAGCGGATTCACACAGTGAGCAGCCTCGCAAAGCATTTTCCGTTCGAGGCTGGTCCATGTGGACGTGCCTCGGCCGAGGAATAACGGCATGCTTAGTATTTAAAAAGATAAGACGCATACATGTATAATATACCATCTCACTTAAAGCAGACAGGCTGAACTGTCTCTCTGAAACTAAGGTATTTTTCAATCTCCAATTTTGCAATATAAACTAATAAATACTAAGCTTTTCTATTAAAAAAGGCTATAAGGGCGGTATGGGTGTGGTAGAAATGCAATCTCATTTAAATAATCATCATCACAAAATAGTTCTAGACGCATATAATAGTACCTCATACACTTACCATAAAATGTTATCATAAATCTTTTTTACAGTCGGCAATAAAACCCCTTTGACCGACGCGACGCCTTAACCCTTGTTTTGAAAAACTGTACATTTAAATTGCAATCTTAAAGGCTTCTAATAGTTGTAAGATTTTTTTGCAATTATGTACACTGAATATAAGAAGATAAGGATACGAAAGATACTTAGATAAATGCACATGGTATACACCGTGATTTTATCCGAGGAGCTTCCACGCAAAACACTGTGCAAAACACGCTATCGTGTATGACTGTCGACTTTTACAGATGACAAAATAATCATAAAGATTGCACAAAATCTTAAACATAAAGCCGTAATGAAACTAAACCTACGACATATTGTGTGGTCTCACCTGTTTAAATTCGCTACATCTAACCTCTTAATAAACTGTCTTCACTAACAGTACATTACTTGTGTTATCCTAAAAGGGAATCTTGTTGCGTGACAAGCATCGTTAATGATACAGGTTCTATCGACTAGACATGGAAAAAATACCTACATCGCTTTTAATATGCGGATGTAGGAAATATGGATTGTATCTCTTTATGGTGACTTTTTCTATGTCTAGTTGTTTTTAAGTAGGACGATTGATGCATTGTGCGGTTAGTTTTGAATAGTTCGTTACGACGTATTATTGCTTCCTTTAAGTGAAGTCACCTATCCCTAAAGGAACATTCTTTATGTGAAATACATACATAGGAATAGCATTTCATTTGACCATGTATTTGTTTTTTGAAATCAATTCAGTTTAGAAATGTTTGTTATTTATATGCTTGGTTACGCTTCACTGCTTCCTTATACGAATGAAGTGGAATTCCCTTTTGCCCGATGCCCCTCGGCACGTTGAATTGACCTCAGTTTTTCACCAAACCTTTATATCTCCTATTAGGTATGTCCACCAACATACGAACAAACATAATCATCTAAATAAAACCGTTTGCCCTTTTTACGGCGGGGTTAAACCCCATCAACCCTTTCAGACGGCATAAAATCAAAATAACTGCAAATGAACAATGATTTTAGACACTGAAATAGCTTGTTTATTAATGTTAAACATTACAATTATTTAATTAAACGATATTTAATTACAAAATAAGCTACTTAAATATTAAAATTTAAAGCGCAAATTATTGCAACAGAGCGCTCTTATATCACTTCCAATAAGAATCGTAATATCTAGTGATGTTTATATAATATCGATAAACGGGGAGTCGAGGGCGAAATGACGTATTTATCCGCAAGTGACATTTCCGTCCGATAACTTGTGAGAGTGGAGCGTCCTGCCCCAAGGACTATTATACTGTCATCGCCAACGGGAGGGACTAGCCTCCATATGTTACGATGTTTGACTTATTTTATCGATAGGGTTACTGAACTTTACTAGTGTGCTAATTTTAAGATTCATATTTATGTGTCGTTTAATATGCTGACAACGTAAAATAAAATAAAGGGTTGTCTCCAAGGTTAACCTTAGAACGTTTTATGCAGTTTGCTCATTTTGTATTTAAAATCATCTTGAATTTATTGAATGGCACAAAAAAATGTACTGAAACTAAAAGTGTATGCTAAACAAAAAGCTACACATGCGACATGACAAACATAGTTCATGTACAAGCAATCTAAGATCGGGATAAGGATCATATAAAGTGGTCCCCGGGTGAAATATCATGATAGTAAAACGCCCCCGTATCTTATAGGTCTATTTTCTACGACACTTCGATATCACATGTCATCTACAATTTGCTATGAATATTTACAATCCTTGAGATTTTAATAGCTTTAAGCTGAAATATTTATGGTTTTAGTCCTCCCTTCAATTTGTTTTTTATAATTGCAATGTATAATAGAGTCGTTAATGTTTATTTTATTAATAACATTTATTTGGTGTGCCTTTAAATATACAGAGGTAGATATTTTATGAAGCTTCGATGTGTTAATTTTTTACAACATTCCTTACATTAATTATATTGATTTTAACTATAGTTAATTAATAACAACAAATAATAAGAATGTGCCATCTCCGCACACTTCCAAAGTCCAGAATACTTGACGATTCCTAACCATCATACAATCATCATGCGGCAATCATACTTCACATTTCACCGCTTCAATTACAATTGCCATTTCAATTTACCTTAAGCTAATCCTATATTACAATATTAGGAATATTCATCTCCACAAAACCAATAAACCCAATAAATAGCTCAACGTACATTGCACCAATCGATACCGTCTCGGGTCAAGTATTTACAGATCTGCTCCTGACACTTCAGATCGGCTGATCTTGAGTTTCCTTGAGCTCCTAAATAGATGTCGAGAAGATTATCAAACTTTTATATGGATAGCGATTTTGTATCAACTTGCGTATCGCTTTTTGTACAAAACGAATTTATTAATGTTTTCATTACGTTTCTCGATTTTTAACCGACGTTCCTAAAACGGAAGGTTCGAAGCCAAGTTCGAAGCTATTTTTTGTTTTCCTTTCTTTTTTAAGCGACTCATTTATCTTTTTTAAGTACGCCCTTGAGTTTATCCATTTATGTCAAAATACTCCAGTCAGTTAAGACAATCAATTCACAATAATTCCAAAAGTTTTCAAACTTCGGTCAAGTGAATGGTACATTGGGCCGACAATAAATCTCATTTTGCAACCTTGTCCGCAGTCCGGAACTGCAAATAAATTATTTTTTGCTGTATGGTCGTGAAAAAAATTCCAAAAGTTCTGCAAACTCGACACAGATATCGGAAATATATACCGAACAGTTGTATAAATTTGCAACCTTTTTCGTTGACCGGAACATGTTTATTTATAATTATTTTTAATTCGTGGTCATTTTTTCGAGTAAGGTGGTCTCGGAATGATTACAAAAGTTTTGGAACTTGGTTGCAAACTTCGAAAACATATATTCTGATACATTTACAAATTTGCAACCTCATTCAGTTTAATAAATAAAAAAAACATTAATATTCAATATCAAAAGATGTTCCGTACACTGAGATTGGTTGCAAATTTAATACGTGATATGAAATATTATATCGAAAACTTCCCCAAGTTTGCAGAACTTTTGGAATTTTTTTCACGACCATACAGCAAAAAATAATTTAATTGCAATTTTAACAATGTTCCGTACACTTAGATTGGTTGCAAATTTAATACGTGATATGAAATATTATATCGAAAACTTTCCCAAGTTTGCAGAACTTTTGGAATTTTTTTCACGATCATACAGCAAAAAAATAATTTAATTGCAATTTTAACAATGTTCCGGACTGCGGACAAGGTTGCAAAATGAGATTTATTGTCGTCCCAATTCACTTGACCGAAGTTTGAAAACTTTTGGAATTATTGTTAAATTTTCGATTTCGGATGTCGATTCTGACTGATCTATAAACAAAGAATATACTACTCACCTTCGGCGAGGTAATAAAACAGCGACGTCCGCACCGTAAAATAATATTGATTTCCATGTAGGTAATTAAAATGCTAAAGTATTTTTATCGCATAGAAACTATAAGTCAATTCTCGTTTTAAAAACTTGCTTTAAGTGTACTTCTTTAAAAGAAATCGTAAAGCAAATTGAAGGTACGTGTTTGGTTGGAAAGCGGTTTTAGGTCCGATTTCCTACGGTTTAGTTTTTCTAGAAAGTGAAAATCGTTAAAAATGGAAATATGAAGATAAACTGAAAATTGTTTTAATTTTTTTTTTTTGAGGAATTTAATTAAAAAGAAATTCAGTTCTTTTTTTAAATTTTATTTTTCTTTTTTTTATAACTCAAGCATAAAAATAAAATTCTAGATTTTCTGAACAAAATAGGCTATAATAATATAATAATAAATGAAATAGGCTATTAATTTTGTTGAACGGACGTAAATATGTAAAAAAAGCCATAGGTACCATAACAAAAATTAAAATATGAGTAGTGATTACCAATAATCGTTTACACACGAGAAATTATTTAAATAAAAAAGCATATACATTTTAGCTGTTGGGTAGTTCAGATATTTGTGTTTTATATGCTTTTGAATAAATTTTAAAATTGTGCATGAAACACAAATAATTATGGGAATTTTTTTGGCTGTATCGCGCTTCAATCAGATTCTTCTTTGACAATGT
>CAJQZN010041296.1:0-30196 GCA_907164685.1 Colias eurytheme
CCTTGTCATTTTAGTGCCTCCTCTATGGTTCATTCTCACTCTACGATTTTTTTCTTCCAACGAGCTTCCAACAGATAAAAAATATCTATGGTCGTTATAGTCTTTGTATTACCACAGATAATTTAATACTATACTAGTCGTATGAATTAACTTGTGGGTATATTACGATCACAGAACACAGATTGATTTAGGGTGCATTGGGGTAATTCCGGCCATGAGGTAAATACGTATAAGTTCAATTAATACGTAACTAGTGATAGATTAAGCAAATATTATGTATGCTAAGAATATCAAACCTGTATATCTTTATGCCCTTCCTTCACGATACATATGATAAAGCGATGCTCTGAAGTGGTCTCAATTTTCTGAAATTACCCCTCATCCGAAATTGTAACGTAAAATTTACCTCTTTTCTCTTTTCTACTAATTCTTTGTTATGAATTTAGTTTTAAAAATGTTTCTTTGATATCATAGATTTTTAATATGGCTATTATATATAGCTACATTCTATGAATAAATTTTACAGTACGTGGTTTGTACAAATGTTAGTTTTAAGTGCCTAGATACATTTTTATCTCCATTATTTATGAAGCTTTATCGTAGAAAAAAAAGCGAACAGCATTATAATCCACTATGCGTAATAAAGCAAAAAGCACTTTTTATTTGTAATAATACCGACTAGATAAGTTAGCTGGATTATTTATTTAAATTTACAAAGTTAATCATCTATAAAATGAGAATATATTTTAATCATTAAAGTATAATATTTAGACTTGGTTAATACCGATGCATCTATCGCGGATGCATGCTCTAAATATTATTTCTATGAGCAATACGCATGTAATACATCCACTTTCAAGAGATTTTTCTATTTTTAACGTGATAACGTTTTTAAAATCGTTTTAGTCGGGTGACCTCACGAGCGCGATCGCAGGTATAACGAGAGAGAGACGGACCGATCTCCCGTCTCATCTCGAGCGCAGCCACTGCATTATGTTATCACGTAAACATCTCGATCGTTAACCTACTTTACAAACAACCAATTTTTTTTATTATTTTCAAGAGTCAAACACATGGTCAAACAAGCATGCACTTATACCGTAACTTCATAGCTGTTCAGAAAAAGTGAGATGTCTTTGGCAAATGTCTATTGTCAAATGTCATTTGTCAAATGTCTATTGTCAAATGTCATTTGTCAAATGTCAATTGTCATTTTTTATTTAATACAATTCAAAAACATTAATACAAATTGAATTTGTAAATACATTTTCAAAGTGAAATTATATAACCTTATGTTAATAACTTTAAACGAAACAAAATGAATAAATTGTTTACATTAAGCCGTTTTAAACAAATCTTAGAATGTCGTTCTATCACCATGAAAATATCAGCTGATGGCAAGGACGTTCCTAAGAAGAAGTTTATTGAGAGCCGAATTACTTTAATTGGCTCAGATAATTCTATTTCAATCACTGATCTCAAAAGTGCACAAAGTTTATCAATGAGACGGGACTTAAAATTGGTAAAAATTCAGGATGAAGATTCAAAGACGCGACGACCGGTATACAAGTAGGTATCACCATCATCGTAATCATAATCATCATAAAGGTCTTCTATTAGGGTCTTTGCTTTAGTCCATCACATATTTAGCAAAGTGCACATTGATGTACATGCGTAGAAATTTTGGTTCTGGGACATGATGTGTCCAATTGCTTCAGAGATATGCATAATGTGAGGTTAATTGAAAAATTAAATTACCCATGGAGCAGTGAGCACATACGAAATAATTATTATATACCAAAGTAGTCATGAAGAAAAAAACCTTTATTACAAGTAGTTTATAGTGAGTTGGGGTAAGACCGGACGGATTTTAGACCTATTGAAATGGTCTAGCAAAAGCCCGATTTTCTCCGCACTAGTTCAAGATTTAAGTACTAAAATGATGTTTTGACGATTTTTTTTGAAATCCACATAAAAGGCGCGCGGCTCGTTGGAGCGACGCGCAGGACCTGAAGGTCGATGCAAAACAAAATGATATTGCACAGAATTTTGCCACCGTAAATAAATACGTAATAATTTTCGATGTTTACGTTCTTACCCCATGTCCTGACTTACCCCAACTCACCTTTCTTAAAATTGTTAACTGTGTGATGCATATAAATAATCTGTGTAACCTAAATTGGTTTTCATAATTGTTTAATTGCGTACAGTTTCTTGGACACAATCAATTATTTGTATAATTATTTTAATTTTAGACTAATGACAAATGCAGAATATCACCAAGAAGAACTTTCTAGAAGGAAAGAAAAACAGGAAAAAAGAGAAAACAATTTTATAAAAGGACAAAAGCTCTTGACACTTTCCGCACGGATAGCTGAACATGATTTGATGACTAGAGTTAAGAAAATTGGCAAGTTACTTGAGAAACAGTATGAAGTGAAAGTTGTAGTATCTGGTGGCGAAAAAGAAGATGATGCTCATTATGTTCGTATTATTTAACCTTATGTCTACACAGTGTAAAATACATGTTGAGGTGGAAATTCTTATATAACTTTCCTGTTTGTTTGTTCATCTTTCTTTCACATTGCAATGAAGCACTCTAATTATTTATGATTTTTGAGTCTGAATATAGGGGGTTAGATACTACTTTATACCAAATAGATAGATAGCTACTTTTTACCAAAGTTAATCATCTCATTACCATGGAAATTTCTTTTGACTATGTGGACAAAGCAGCAAGCAGAATGCAAGTTTTATGTGTAATATCTAAAACATGTGGTTTAGTAACAATGTAAATAGGCTAATATAATTTCTCTAATTAAAATCCACAATATTTTATAAGCAAGAAAATAAACATGAAAATTATATTACTTGTTACAGGAAAGGATTTATTCAATTATGGAGAAAAACCTGCAGTCCACCAGTAAGATTGTTCAAAAGAGAATTAAAGGCAACACCTTAAGGTTCCAGTTTCTGCCATTACGGCAAAGTTCTGATGAGGCAAATGACTCACAATCAAGTCAAAAGAATGAAAAAGATGGCCCCCTATGACTAGCCGTTATTATAGCATCTGTATTATTGACAAAGTATGTGATTCTAAGTAAATATATTTTTAAGTCTAAAAAGACAGAAAAGAATATTGAAAAAATGAGTAATTCTAATGACTTTGTTATAAAGAATTCAGAATTTGATAGTGAAGATTTAGTTTAAGTGCTTTATTATTTACTAATGTAGTGTTGTTTATTATTATTAAATAAAAAAATATTAAATTATTACATATAGTTTTTTACATTTTTTATTATGTACATAATATTTATATTTATGATTATTATGTAAGAAAAATAAATAATGTTAGTAAAGGGATGTGAATGCAAATATTAAAAATTAAAATTCACATCCATTTACATACTCAGCCTACAATGAACAAGCAACAAAATGTGAATAATATAATAGTGCAATAAATTATTCTATAGATATATCTACCTACTAAAAAGTAAAAATGTATAAACTTGCTATGAATAAAGTATGCAATTAATAATCATTAGTTTATTAAATTATTTTTGTCGTATAATAATTAACACAAATCAACTGACCAATACAATTCTTACTTTTAAAAAAATAAGTGCTTTGTGCCAAATGAAGACCACTTGAAGGAAGCAGTGAAAGATTGCTCAGCTAACCAGTAGAGGACACACCCAGTAATTTGGGGGGAGGAAGGGGTATCACTTAAAATAAAAATAAAAAGTATTGTACCATATATTTTGCACAATACACAATCGATCACATTATATTGCAAATCAAGGTTCCCATTGCAGGGCCGTCTATGAGAGTACAGGCCGTAATCCACCACCTAGTCCAAGTGCGGGTTGGCAAAGGTCACAATATTATGTTGTCGAACTTCTTGGTTCTTCGCCATGCCCATTTCCTCGCGACGTTTTCCTTCACCGTTTCATATATAATATACTTACACTCTATGCTCGTTTCGAGCTGATGTGAGTCTGAGGTCGTAACCACTGAGCCACCAGAGCACGCTTTTATAATTTAGTATAGAATAAATATAAAGTAAGAATAAGTCTTTAATATATATCTACGTATTTGATCACATTTTTTATTATAATTTCATTTTATTCTCCATAATTCTAATACATATAGTAACTTGACGTCATGCATTCATCGTTTCGAATGACGATGATTTATGCTCAAATATTACAGCTTTTGTATGATTTAATCTTGCTTATTTTCCTAGAAGACCATAATTGAGACAGCTGAGCAGACAATAATACAAGAAATATTATAATTCTAATATCTATATACGTAATACATTTGAATAGGCCATGGCCTACGGGCTACGGCTGTCAGGCTTCACCGTCACTCGTCGTAATAAAAATAAAAAAAGGTAAATACGCCCAATATTGTTAACCTATTAAAATCCATATTTTTTAAAGTACATAATTACCTAATTAACAAGTATTTTTCTGTAATTCAACCTTATTATAACCAATCGAAAATGCTTTAGTTGATAGTTTTTTTATACTTATTTATTTATTTGCAATACTTATTTATTTTAAGTGTACTTATTTATTATTTTTAATTTCCGTGAAGGCCGTGCCCAATTGCCCATCGGGCTCTTAGACTATAACGCTTAGATATTATATAATAACTAGCGGTCCGCCCCGGCTTCGCCCGTGGTACATATGAAAAATAGATGTTGGCCGATTCTCAGACTTACCCGATATGCACAGAAAATTTCATGAGAATCGGTCCACCCGTTTCGGAGGAGTATGCAGACTAACATTGTGTCACGAGAATTTTATATATAAGATTTATAATGTGAAATGTCAAAGGTTTAATTTTCAAGGATTATATTTAATAAGAAAACATATAATAAGTGTATATAGCATCCATTTAATCAGTCACTTCAGATAAACATACTTCTCAATTATAAATTCAATACAACCCAGACATGCTCAATACAAACACGACAAGGAAATACATTAATCTAAAAACATGATATTACTAAAAGTTCATAAGTTAATGAATTATTTTATCAATTGGATTATCACAGATGCTTAAGAGATCTTTAAATCTTATGTGGTAGATGTTAGTTACGTAGTTTTAGAGATTAAAATATATCTTTGTTCTAAGGCATTTACGTCGTATTTAGGGACTATTTATTATGAAACATTCGAAGATAACGTATTATTTACATTTAATATTAATGAATATTTATAAAATGGCTATGTATTTTAATGTATTGGTTCTTGAATAGACGAAGAGTAGGTACACGAAAATTTATAGATACTAGAACCATATTGGAATAGTTATAGCTAAGAACTTATCGAATTGCTTTTACACAATTTTTACAATTAGGTACTTATATGATTATTAATTACTATCGTCGTATATTATTATTAACTCTAGATAAAGGTTACAAAACTTTCGATGATTAATTAATACTTGAACACATTTCTAGGAAGGAACTTGTTTTCAAGCTATGATTATTTTTAAATCCTAGATAAATACGCGTCGTTTATACGTAACTAATCCTACATTTACTAATTCAATTTCTTCTAATTTAACCTAATTTGTTCTGTTTTTCTATTCAATTTACGTTGAAAGAATATAACAGCCAAAGTTGAATCGAAATTCCGTTGTTTACAAAATGTAGAAAAATGTCAATTCGTTCGGTCTACGGGAATTTTATTTGAAACAAGGCCGATGCACAACATTTTGCTACGAAAAAAGAATTACGAATATACTGCTACATATGCGTATCGATGCCGGTCTGCAGATGGTAAGTCAGTGTTGAGCGTCCGCCCCCACGTGAGCAGCGGGGACACGGTGCCTACCACGGGCGCAGCGCGCGCGGCATTTTTTACGAGATTCTGAAATAAACATACAAATTGTTTACTATATACGACATGCTTTTATCAAACCAGCAAAATGTTTTTAGAATTACACTCGGACCAGAGGTCGAGGTAAAATTTATCGGTGACCCGCTAAATTGATAATTTAAAAATAAAATTTTGTGCCACGACATCCATGACAATCACGAGTTTATTTATATTTGACTCGTGTAAATTTGAGAACGGATTTTATGAGGAAATTAATTTATATATTTTATTTGAATACAAAACATTTATAATTATTAACTTAATTGCACTATGCGATACCTACTGCGACTCGAACATTCGCCGTGAGTTATGAAAATAGTCTATAATCGAATTTCAAAAAATTGGGTTGCAGGAAATGTGCCCCATGCAAGATGATTCATTGTGTGAATGCAAAATATTTCTTACCTATATACCTATAATTTGTTAACATTCACATGCCCTCTATGAAACATGATAAAAGCATAGGTATTATTCCTTATTTCACACATGCAAATGATAAATATTTGTTAAGTGAATGTTAATATTCATGCTAAAGCGTTAGTATGAGTGTTAGTTCACCGCTTTCTTGTTCTCTTTTAATAATATTATATAAATCTATAAGACATCAATCGATACAAACAAAGTCGCTTTCTCTGTCCCTATGTCCTTAATCTTTAAAACTACGCAACGGATTTTGATGTGGTTTTTTTTAATAGATAGAGTGATTCAAGAGGAAGGTTTTAGTATATATAGGGTAGACTGGGTACGGTTGAAACAATTTCACTTATAACGACCATAACTTTGCTCTATATAACCCGAGCGATGAAAAATATATGTTAAATAAAAGAGCATGTATCTGTCTACTAATAGGCGCTATGATTTTAGTTCCATGTGTATTATTTTTTATAGCAGATCGAATTAAAAAAATGAATCCGATTTGTTTCAATCGTCCCCATACCAGGGGCGGTTGAAACAGTGATTGGGGTCAGTTGAAAAATATGCGAATAATACAAAATATAGCATTAAAATATGTTTTATTGATTGTTTTATGAAGTCTAACAATAATTAAGTAACTCTTTTACAATAAGGTCTGCTCTTCAAATATGGTGACATACAAACAAGACAGAAGTACCTACTACCTCATCTTTTGATGATATCTCCTCTTGTATTTTTTTCTTTTTTGCTTCTTTGGTGCTACTTTTACATTTTCTTCTATCAAATTTCTTCCTTTTTCCTCTATCCAATCGCTTCTTCACTTGCTTAGCTCTTGTTCGTTTCAATATTAATTCTTGCTCTTTTGTTATCTCTTCCTTATCTGATGTGTCAGTGTAAATAGTAGACTTCTTGAGTTTTCGCCCTCTATTATTATACCTTCTATTGTTATATCCTCTATTATATCCAATTTTTTTATTTTCTTGCTCGCCAGAGTCATCTCGCATTTGAATTTACCTTAGAAGCGATTAATTGTGCTTATTTGCCGCTTTTCGCAATGATCTCCGGTTTTCACTTCCTCATATGCGTCTTTGTACTTTGATAAGTCTATTTATCTTCCCGAAATCTCTCTTACACGTACTATCAGCATCTAACAATACAAAAAATAATTAAAATAATGTTTCAACCGTACCCAAAAAAAATGTTTCAACCGTCCCCAACTCCTACTTTAGGTAAAATACAGTTATAGTAATTGTAACAATAATGATACACAAAAACTAGTCACAATGTCATATTCCACAAGATTCACTTCAAACAAAAACGCACACTTAATACTGTCACATATATAGAAACGCCAATAATTGGAAAAATCTCCAAGCAAAAATACTTACTTTTGGTCATAAAAACATAATAGGGTCTTATAAAATCAGCTGAAGCGCGCGGAGATCAACGCAACATTGTGGTTCGTGTTTAGAACAGTTGTGCGCTTCATTTTCCCCTTGGACCCCTAACCCCCCCACCAACGGTTTGCGAGATATTCGTGTTGTTTCAACCGTCCTTTGTTTCAATCGTACCCAGTCTACCCTAATTTATTATTTTTTAGACAAAGCGGGCGAAGCCGCGGGCGGAAAGCTAGTGATTGATAAAAGCTACATTTGTGTTTGTTTACACAATGTACAAAATTAATATTTTGCAATTAAGTATTATTTTGGTAAGATTAGGTACTTATCTAAGTTACAATCCCGCGTCCCCTGTTATTTAATAGGTAGGTATATATATCCCGTATATTACTTATATGAATTAACTTTATGTATTATCTTTATTTATATCTTACATTTTTTTATTGTGATTTTTTTACATCGGTTGTTCCGCTACTTATATTAGGTACTCAGTTTCTTGCGTCAAAGGTTTATAAATTAAGTACTAGCTGTTTCGCCGAACCATTTTAGAGGAGTCAGGAGATTAACTACAAACACCGCAACCAAAACACACTTTGGAAGATTAATTCACAAAATATAAGCTTAGTTGAGAATATCTGTTATAAAGTTATAAGTAAATATATTCATGCTAGTTATAGATTTGCGCTTAAATATTTTAATCAAATGTGTTCTTCACATATCCGATAACAAGGGTCTACGAATTACATACAACATAAAAAGATAAGAACAGTTACACAATTAGCTACAGACTACAGTTGACACGCCTAATGTTCGCAAATACAGACTAAAGAGAACAAGCGAGCGGCAAAGGTGAGACACACCATGTTACCCATGAGAGAGGTTCGCCGTCGGCCCGTGCGCCGCTTGCGCCGGCACCAACAACGGCGCCCTCGTGCCTTAGCCCCGTACCCGCGAAGTCGACCGCGTCCCACCTCGCGCCGAGCGCCCGTCGCGCGCTCCTCCGCCACCACGGCCGGCGACGACGCGGAGCTCGCCTCCGCCGACCGGTCCTCGATCATGTGCTCGTCCATCACTTCCAACGGTGACTCCAACCTAGTGCAACAGATACCTCTGTGAATACTCAGGCATACGGGCTTAGATGTTTATACGCGTTTGTAACTCGCTCTATCCCAAAAAAGAGAGCTAATCGCTCTCTTTTTTGAAATCAGTCAAGTCAGATACACTACAGCACGCGCAACACTCGTTTTGCCCGTTAGCTTATTTGGGTACCTACTTCTAGTTTCTATATAATATCATGGATGGGGATTGTGATTTGTGACAGATGGATTGTCCCAGACGGGGATCGTTTCTTGTGAGTGTTTCTTGTGTGAAAAGTTAGGCCCAGTATTTTTTTATTTTGTAAACGTAGCTTTCTACTGAATTCTTTGTCATTTGAAGAGTAGGTATTTTACACATAAAAAAACACTAACTTCAAATTTCATTTCAAATTAAAAGAAAAAGAAGCTAAAATGTAGGAAAATCTCAATGCACTTTTTATCAACAAATTTTAATACATTCTGATTTTAATTAAAAACTCACTTAATAACAGCGCAGTATTGTAGAAGTTCAGTCATATGGCAAGTTGAAATGCAACATTGATCGGCGATGCCCATTTGTCTTTTCCGCCTGACGATCCCTGCAGGCTGCTCAATAACTGTAACGCAAATTGCAGATCAAAAACACAACTTACTACGAAGTTACCTAAATTTAAGTTATCTAAATAACATTTTTTTTATATATTCGACCAAGGCCCTGTAGAACCTCCATCCTGTTACAAATGACGCGAAATTTTGTGGGTCATTTGTAACAGGATGGCGGTTCTACAGGAGTCTTAGTACGCAATGACAAAAAGAAAAATGTTGGTCCGAACGCTGATACCGGATGCGTTAAGATGCTGTAATATAAAATATAACAGTATCTTAAGATAAAATATTATAGTATCTTCACCGTGTGTGACGCGCTTTAGAGTATTAGAGGCAGAGGTGTTTACATGTTTAGTGAGTAGAGGTCTTTATTGCAGTTTTAGGACTTCTGTTAGAATGTATGATTCTTTCAATGTACCTATAATGGAAATTACGTTGATTTTCCTTCACTGTTTTTAAGTTCTATTATCCATTGTAGTATATCTAATAAAAACACGTGTTGCAACTTTATTGATAGTGTTCTAGCGACTGCTTGATTTAGCATAGGATAATAACTTACAAAGTTACAATATAAGACACAATATGTTACCGTCTCGACAGACAAACTGGAAACGTTTAATGCATTTTGGTTGCATTAAGAGCATACAGAAAAGTTATCATATGTGAAACGTACGAAAACAATAAAATATTTAAATACAGTCTGTTTGTTGCGAATGGAAACTCCCACGAGATTGTGGTTCCGAGTCGTCCTTGGCCATATATAACACGAAATTGTTTCGTGACTGATTGACTGATAATAAATTAATAGAGTCGTTATAAAGCTGAATATGCCCGCTTGTTTTTCCTACGATTATTTCTTATTAGATGTAAACAATCAAGAGGTCGCACGGCAATGAGATAAAAACGAATATTAACCATTACATGATCGGTTACGCTCATAGTTTCGTAAGTATTACCCGCTGCTGTATTATTTTTTTAATTATAGATCCAACCTATTAGTCATTAAACATGAACGTATCTGACGGTAAATAAATAAATGCATTATTGTCTGTGACGGCTATTTATAGATTGTGTAAATTAATTATAAATGTGAACGTTATATTGAAGATATTAAGTTGATATTGCAGTTGACTGAGACTTGTTGTATGATTTACCTCATTACAGTCGTTTATTTTTAAAGGCCTTACAAATAAAACTTCTCACATTGTTTACAAACAA
Organism: Colias eurytheme; assembly: GCA_907164685.1. NCBI lineage: Eukaryota > Metazoa > Arthropoda > Insecta > Lepidoptera > Pieridae > Colias > Colias eurytheme. The sequence goes on from CAJQZN010041296.1 coordinate 10,606, forward strand.
AAAAACTCAGATAACGAGACGTGTTCGAGACGCATGATTATATTTTATGCAAACTTGATACCTATTGTAAATAAAAGTAAGTAAATGTACTTAGAGAAACGGACCTTCCAGTATTGCATTCCTACAGATGTACAGACTACAGGCAGACGAGACGAGTAGGTAATGGTTTGAAAAGCGCATAATCAAATCACAATCGCAAAAGATTTGTAACTTTTCCCGTAGAAAGTAAAAACGGGTCGCTCATGTAGCCTTTATTAAAAAAACTTTTATGTTTCCTATCGATTTGGAAAAACAATGGTAAAAAAGTTTTCGATATTTTCATCGTGTCAAGGATTCTCGCAACAATGGTAACTAGGTAAAGCAGACACAAAAGAATAATACCTATACAATATTGTAAAGATATATTGTATAAAATGTGGGCTAATTGTTTATAAATTAAATTTTGATGATTGATTATTAAAATTATCATTTCCTTTATGTTTCTATCAAATATTTAATGTTATGTACTTACCTATTCCGTAAAAACAATTAAATAAAAGTTATTATTAGATATTGATGTGTTGACTTTCTGAAGCTTTTAAGGCCATTTTATATTTGTCCCATCAAAAAGATTTACTGAGATAAAGTTAAGATACGCATATCTTAACTTTATCTCAGTTAATCGAGTAGAAAGCTAGTACGCGATGAAATGATAACGACCTTCTCATTCGCGTATTGATAAGATTTGTTGCCAAGCGGATATTATTGTTACGGGTCATGAATAGGACTAAGTACATTTGACTTTATATAATATCTAAATCTGGATACATATATCATGCTCGTAAAAGAATTATCATGTATTTTAATGTATGTATTATATAAATTGACGATTTAATGATAAGATGATTTTGTGTTAGTAAAGAAATTATCATCTTATGTTTTCATAATGCAGATTATAATGAATAATTATATTATTGTACTAACCTGTAGGTACATCCCAGGGAGGACTATTGTACTCTTTGCACACTCTTTCCATGGCTTCCACGAGTTTTCTACCACATAATTTTAAGCTTGTAGTAGCGGCGTCTGTTCTTGAATCCCACATAAAAAACAATGTGATAACGGCGAAACAAACCGTATTTTTTACAAGCATATTGATATCTGTAACAAATATAATAATTTGTTTACAAACATTTGTTCAAGAGACATACCAATTTAATAGTTTTAGTTTTAGTCTTTATTGTAAAAAGCTCTAGAACTCTACTAAAATTAATTCACAAGAAATGGTACGATGAAAGGTAACTACTATTTTTTTCTTAATATTTTTTCTGCTTCTTAACAAAACCTTTTAAAAAACGTTGTAGGTATTCATTGCCAAGAAGAGTGTCTGTTTCTGTAACCCGAGCTCACAAGTGTGCGTAAAATGAGTAGTTTAAACGCTTTTATATAGAAGGGTAAGTGTAACATGACACCGGCGCGGCGCCACCCAGTATTCTAAAAGGGATATAATATAATATACGCATTTTTCATTTCCTTGATGCACCATTTTACTCTGTGATCATGGTTCTACATCAATGACGGTGATATTTTTTTATCAAATATTGACTTCCTGATTTGAACGTATTACTCGAGATTAGGAAGACCCCGTAATAGGACACCCTATAACTCTCCGATATTTTATTACGGGTTTATGATTGGAAGAGGATCAACGGCCCATACAAAGTGAGGGTTAAAAAGAGATTGTAGTTACATTGGACAAATTATTAGCATATTTGTAGGTATTGTAAATTATTCATATTGATAAATTAGTAGAAAAATGGTGTATAAGCAAGTTACTGTATAATTTAAATGTTACTTTACTTAATAATTCAAAATAACTAATCTTGGTTTATTTTTTTTAATAGCATTACTTTTAAAACTAAAATAAAATAAGTATATATAATTAATAAGTTTGTAGCTAAAATTTAAGATAAAATGTTATGCTGAAATATATATATATAACTACTAGCGGTCCGCCCCGGCTTCGCCCGTGGTACATGTTTACGTTTTCTCTACATAAGAACCATCCTCGTACTTCAAGGAATATATGTAATAATAAGATATATAAAAAGAATTATCGAAATCGGTTCAGCCGTTCTCGAGTTATGCGCTTACCAACACATTTTGCGATTCATTTTTATACCTATTTAAGATTATGAGTCATAATTTATGACAAAGCCAAATAAGGTAAGTTCTATATTAAGATCCCAAATAATGGTCGGATAATAAGGTAAAAGGTTGCTTCACCTTCATCATTCATAAAAATGCAAATCAGCCTCTTCCTTTCCTTAAGTGCCATTCTAAGAATAGGGTGCAGTGGGTGGGTGCAGCTTGGTATGATGTGTGCTCATAATGGTGCTTTACGATTATTGTTTTATTTAATGCTCTAGAAAGGTGAAATATCGAAATTTCTTGTTATTGCTAAATTTTCCTTCTAGATAGTTAGGGCAATTGTTTGAAATGCAAAATAATTCTATAGCCGACGATGATGGCGTTTGCACATACCCAATTCAAATTGATAATAAAAGAACTTGACCAGAATTATTGGTATGGTCTTTTTTGTATTTTTTGGGGATAACTTACAAAACTATTATTTGTTTTTAGACAGATTACTCTATTATGTATTATTTCAATTCCTGTAAATGCAAATAAGCTCTAGTAAAATGTACATATAACCTGTGGTATAACCGATAACGTAGGTACACTTATTCATTGCTAGAGGTACCGCAGTCATAACATGCCGACCCTTCGACATTGATTAGTCATTTAACGGTAAGGTTAGTATTATTTATAACCTTGTCAATAACGCTTATATGTAACATATCGTATTTTATCCTGCTCTTCAACCGAAAACTCTTTAAGGCAAATAAAGTTTAATATTATAATAAACCATAACTTCATTACTTTTTATTAGGCACCTAATTAACTAAAGTTACAAGAAATCAGCATAATCATTAAATGTTTTAATTGATATTATTGATACCTTATAGAATTACTTTATTTATGTTGCTCTTGTTGCTTATCTGAGACGAGTTACCTAAGTAAAAACATTTTAATTAATAATTATATCAGCTGTCAGAGGTAGGCTACCTACTATAATTAATAAACAAAGGTAACATCTTCGAGATACCGATGTTACATAGTTCAATTATAGTTGTTTACGGTAAATATGTGCTCTACCTACCTACAAACTTAATTTACCTACTTACTCCAATGGATGCGTCAAGTCTAATTGGGGTTGCATTTTTAAATTAAATCAAGCGTTCACTCAACTCTGTTTCAGTAGGGAACTGAAATAATAAATAATTTGTGTTGGCCACGAGGTAAACAAGGATAAATTTTACAGGAATACTTTGAAATTTATTTCATCACAAGGTTTTTGACATAACATATTAAGGTACTTATCTCACATGGCTGCATCAATAATCTTTATATATTTGATAGGTAACTCCGAAATTAAAATTGAATTTGTTGCTACAAATTCACAGTCGATTTTTTATTTGATTGAAAGCGATATTATTTTAACGCTTGGTAAGATTTTTTCATTTATATTAAATGTATCTCTATATGTATATCTGTGTTGAAAGTTCAGCTGTTGTAGTTGTATCGTAGCTACTAAGTACTAACTATATGTAGAGTCATGTGTTACAAACAGTCAATCACTCCCATTCAAACGGCGAGTGCGTCTGCTCTTTAGTAGAGATCCTTTTGAACTAGCATAATCTTTAGTTATATAATTTATTTTATCTTTAGGTACCTCAAGTTAGGTTCTTCTAAATGGTTAAATGAAAAAATATTAATGGTTAGAATACCTATGTTGTTGACGTTTAGAATTTGTAATCGTCCCTATAATTGAATTATGACTGGAGAAAAAATAAGAACGCGATTAAAGCACTTGTCTTTCTAAACTCTTGGATAAATAGTCAAAGTCACACAAGATGCCTGCCTAATGGTAAAAGTTATTTTTTTTAAATGTAAAAAATATACATATGAGGGTTAGCAACAGGTACCTAACTACTATATTAAGTAACCAGTTGGTATAGTAATTTTTTCTTAATTGGTTCTGATGGTTACAGAAATATTTAACATAATATTGGTTATGAAATTTAAAATGATTGTACCTACTCTGAGAACCCTAGTACACGTAACACCTACCACAGCGCTCCGTGCTCGGTGCTCGTGCACTCGATTGGATAATTACATGAATCTTGGTCGGATCTGCAGACTTGCTATCAACTGGCTCGATACTTGTCGAGTTTCATATTGTAAGTAAGGAAATGAGTTCCAGTTACGACATCATACTATACAAGGAACAGAGATTAATGTTTGTTTACGTTTAGTTATCGGTTGCGGATCTTTTTAATTGGTAACTTAAAAGTGCAGGTAATTAAGAGAAAAATAATGCATTTCTATTCTTAGTACCCTTATTAATATCTAAAGTAACCACATTTATGTTCGTAATGTTTACCACTTCGCTTAATCACCGGGTGGTATAAAATATGGGTGGTCGAACCATTCACAGCATTACAGTTATGGTTCACGTGAGACGAAGACTAGCAATCAACAAAGATTATGCGCTAGCTGCAGACAGCCGATAGCCGAGTACGGACATTGCAAACATTATTCTTCGTTATTCATTACACGTTGAACTAAGAATATTATAATTTCAATAATTTGGAAACTACAAAGTAAAAATTATATTTTATAACGAGTGCGAGCGCGCTTTAAAATGGTATAATATCGAACATAAGATTATTTATCTACTATGTATAATAACATTGCGCAAAGGAACGTAGGTAACACTAATTGTCGAACTGATTCGAACAGAGCATGGGAAATTTCATAGTAACAAAGGCTTAGTAATAAGTAATAACGAGACTAAACAGATTATAGCTCTCAAATTACGAAGCTAAGACGGAATCGGTAAACGGAGTGGGACTGCCATGTGCCATAGCAACGAGAGACGGTAACGCGAAAGGCAGACGATAGGTAACGACTCGGATCAATCAAGAGTTTGTGGGGGTCAAGTGTACTGTGTATCGTCGGCTATCCCAATTGACATTTTGCAGCATCGGTCAGTGGCTTCTGTAAATACTATTTGCAAATCTATTGCAAACGACGATCAAAACAGAGGGAACATATTTTGAGGATAACTATTTCCATTGTCTCACGCTCTCGTGTTAGAATATTCTAAAACGTGATAAGATTCTAGACGCGTTAGTTAACAATACAATCTTTATCAAATGATTTGCATGAACAAAATTATTGAACGGTCTGGAGCATAATATAATTGTACCTACACATTCGTCTGGAAGGCAAGGTCACAGGTAGTCAAATATATGCCCGTTCGGCGAACGCTCCGACCCCAATTTAAGACTTGACCTCGCAAAGTTCATACATTTTATTTTTGCGGTTGTCTTGTTTATTTAAGTTAGCTTGATAGAGTTTGAACTACTATCAGCTGGCATTCATTAAATTTGTTTTTAGACCTCTCGTTTATCAATGTATTTTTTATGGATAATATAATATTTTAAGCACATATTGTGTGTCCAATTTTAAGAATGAAACGTAGATTTGTAAACAACAATTTTAAAGAACACTGATTCCAATTTAGGTACAACTTAGCCTAAAAATACTTTCAAGCAATGATTTATTTGATTTTTTCTGCAAATTTGTTATTTTTGAACGTTTCGCAACTATTCCGACGTTTTTTAAAATATATACCTAGATACGTAAGTGAAGCTTACAAAGTAAGTAGAGCCGCTCTCCCATTGCATCAAAATCTCGTACCTATAGGTAGGTATTATTTAAAAGTAGAAGTAAATAGGAAATAGTGGTAAATAAATGGGTATATTTCGTCCTACATTTTGTAATGTATATGAATTTAGTTTATTTTAAAAGTAGTTTTTTAAATTAAATTTAACAGTTAATCGATAAAGTTAATTGTCTTAAGTTAACTGCAATTATAATAAAAATGATTATTATTTTTTTTGAACAAATAAATATTTTTGGGGGGAAAATATTTTATAAATATTATCTAATTAGTAATTAGGTAAGTAGTTACCTACTACAAAATTATTAAAATTTTTTAATAAGCAATGTTTTGTTCGTCATTCCACATTTAGTCTTGAAAAATGAAAATATTACTGTAAATAAAATGACATCCAGGATATTTTAATTTAAATTTATTTTCACAGCGAAACGGCATTTAATTCGATAAAACTGAAAACGGTTTGGCACTACATTTTTTGTTCTGCGAATGGATAAATCATGTAAAACAAGAGAAACTCACCCTGGGAACCAGTTGTAGGCGTTATTTGAGACACTTTCTTGTTTTGTCGCACGGGCGCTGGTTGGCGAGCGCAGTCGTCCTGTCGCAGTCGTGTCGCACCGTACACGCTCGAGCGTCGTTCAGTGGCGCTGCTCACGCTGTCAACGGCGCGGGCGCCGCACTCGCTTTTAAAAGACGATGGGCGGCGCGCGCACACCCGCCACGCCCCGCGCCGCGAACCGCCCGAATCACAACTAAAAATCCACCCGAAAGTTACAACTCTTTTTCTCACACTGGTACGTTATCACTCATACACCGTTTGGGAGTTGTGAATCGTAATATTTACCTTTGTTTATACTCTTATACGTTTTAATCGTTGAGCTATTGATCTCGATGCGATGTCGCGGTGACAGCGCATCTTGTATGTCGGGAAGATTATGACGCACGCTAGAATTACGCTATCGATATCATGTTGCACCTTCTATTTCTCACCTTTGATAGGTATAATCCTTTGACTTTCTTTATCTCACGGTCACCGCAACCGTTTTTCGTAGATGTATAGCTACTTAGTCACTAGATACATGCTATGGATATATACCTAAATAAAGGTTTATCTATTTTTAACTTTAATAAATTAAGTAACTAACTATAGGTGGTGTTTATTTACAATGCAGAAAGGTATAATGTTTTAGCATTGCTAAAATCTAACCTCATATGTAGTTGAGTAGGTATACTGTTGTACCTAGGTACAATTATATGTTTACAACAAGTTATATTTTAATATTTAATCATTCTTAACATTTTGGCACTCTGATAACAAAACAAGAATTCTTAACATGGATGACCTTTAAATGAGTCTTTTATTTGTCATTCTAATTAAACTGATAAACCATTGACCATAGCTTAACCAGTAACCACACTTAACTATCACTCAAGATTTAAATTAATGAATGAGATTTTAGTAAAAACAATAACATGACTAGAAAAAATATGATTGACTCGATTGTTAATTATTATATCATTATTAGACTCATTGGCACATTTAATAGGCGGAATTTATTTTTTAATAGAGGGCTCCTGATTTCGATTCTGCAAGCAATTACTTACCTACCCGAAAATTGCATACCATCTTCGTAACTATAATATAGTTAAAACTGTAAAGGCATGTTTTTGTTATTAAAGTTATAGTAAACTAGCATTCCGCCCGCGGCTTCGCCCGCGTTTTCAAAGAAAAACCCGTTCCCGTAGGATTTCCGGGATAAAACCTATCCTATGTCCTTTCTCGGGTATCAAAATATCTCTAGGTATACTAAATTTCATGCAAATTGGTTCAGTAGTTAAGGCGTGATTGAGTAACAGACAGACAGACAGAGTTACTTTCGTATTTATAATATTAGTATGGATATTCCTATTCACTATGCATAGATATAGCATAAGTATTGAATCGAAGAGTGATTACAATTCGATCATTAATTTTATTAAATTAAATAAAATTACATTTAAATCCACCTTCAATTTATTATTTCAATATAAAAATTCATTTACCTAATTATTGTTATTGTAATCCATCATATTCTTAATTATAATCTACATCTTGATCTGAATTAATTTATTATAATACATAAATACCATAAATATTTCAGGACAATTTTCACACACGGCACGATCTGATCCCATACTAAGCTTATAAAGAGTTATAAATAAATATCTACCTAAATAAATAAGCTTTCGCTTGTGTTATGGAAACCAGATGGCTGATAACATACATAATTTTTAAATAAATACTTATATAGATAACTAGCGGTCCGCCCCGGCTTCGCCCGTGGTACATATGAAAAATAGATGTTGGCCGATTCTCAGACTTACCCGATATGCACAGAAAATTTCATGAGAATCGGTCCACCCGTTTCGGAGGAGTATGCAGACTAACATTGTGACACGAGAATTTTATATATAAGATTAATACCCAGACGCAGAGCAAACATCTATGTTCATCACACAAATGTAATTTCCCCGGTGGGAAACGAACGGCGAACCCACGACCTCTGGCTTGGAAGGCAGGGCAACTACCAACCAAGCCAACCGGTCAGGCAATTCAAGTCAAAAGTCAGAAATTATTGATTTAAGCATGATTTAAGTAAGTAGATGAACATATAAGATATAGGTATACCTCTGCGTAGGTACATAACATTTGAATATGTACGATAAGTTGGATCACCAAGACAGGCAATACTTATACCTAGTTGTTAACTTGTTGAAATTTTTTATCTTCTAAAGCTTTATTTGTACCTACTTACTTATCGTCTCTGAGGTTGAATGATAACAACAATCTTTATATATTTTTACTTATCTTTTTATACTTCTTATTTTGTTTATAATGTATGTAGACGCGTAGGTATACATGAAAACACTATTGGTCAAAGATGTAGCTCTGTTTATGAATTTTATAGAAAGAATATAAACATATCTAATTATTTTAACACGTCTTCAAGATAGCTTATCTCTGATTGTAAAAACACTTAATTAAAAAATAATAACATTTAATAATAGTGATAAAAGTCGAATGTATCATTATTGTACGATTCTTATAACGAGGAAATGAGTGCATTCAATTAAGCATATTAGAGAAATTAGACTTTATTCCCACAGCCGACAAAGGTAGGTATGCTTTTTATAATAAAAAATTATAATAATTTACTATCATTCTAAGAACACTAGCAAGATTGACGGTTAAGTTAAGTAACGATCAAATGATATGGGAAGACCAATAAAGTTTTTTGTCTCCTTTTTGCCTTTGCAGATCGATAGATACCTGTTCATTCTGTATTATGTGTTGCGTAAACAATGAGATGGAATATCCCGCTGCGAAAAAGCGAAGGTCAGTGACAGTCGCTGTCTACTAGACAGAGTACGAGTCACTGACTCCGGCTATAAATACCATATTCTTTGCAATCATTGTAGAGCTTAATATAGTTACGCTATTTACAAACACGGACCACGGTGACATTTTATTGACGGATGAAGTCCTTTACATGTTAATGAGAATTAATTGCTGTGTAAGTGTGTCGTCTGGCGCTGAACGTCAATTAAGTAGGTATGCAACAATTAATTCCCAACTAATTATTAGATCAATAATAATTAATGTAATCATTAACACTAGCGCCAATTGCGTTGAATTGTGCAAAAATTCCGGTATTATTCAAACATATTGCAAAGCTAAGTTGTGAGAGCGAGGTAATAAATTCTATGCAACTTTGTAATGTAATCGAACCAAGAAATCATGTTCATGATCCACAGGATATAGGTAATATAATAATATATGTAAATGAAAGTTTATCAGGTAGAATTTCCGTACTGATATTTTTAAATGCGTATTAGTTATTATCACAAAAAGAAGAAAATAATACAGAATACGTGTAAATTGTGCCAACTTGGCTATCTCGTCTGCGAACTCAACTCAATTCAATGATAAGCTCGTCACTGACAAGTTCTGGCGCCACCAGACGTATTTGGGAATTGCTTTAGAACATTTAGGTTATTACAAAATTAGCTTCCTATTATAAACGGTTGACATGACATGTTTTATCTGTTGTTTAAACTTGAACATATTTGTTCAACGATATCAATATGATAACTACAGAGGATGAGAAAATAGCAATGCTCCTTGCTATTTATAACAAAATCCTACTAGTAAGAAAAATTATTCAACACTTGCTACATCTTTTTTTAAAGTAACTGTCTGATAGGAACTTTTAAAACTACTTAAATATTTAGGCATATAGGTACATATATGTATTTCAATAGCAATTATACCTGTCATAGGTATTCAGGTGGCTTTATTTTATATTTTAATACACTCATTATGTACCTATTTCAAAACCTTACATAATTCATAGAGTTACTTCTGTTATACCTTTAGAGGTTATTAAATCTTTGACTCTGTGTCATAGGACAAAAACCTTCACCTCTAGATATATTATCCACTTTTTCATTTAGCTTCCTTCACCTTTTGATTACCTCTATAACGAGCGTAGTTTTATTTTCGGATTTCACTAGGTCAACGTAGAGTTATATTTAGTAACATGACCTTTTTAAAATTACAACTAGACATATTATCTTGTCTTATCTTAACGAACAATTGCCCTAATTTATTACCCCGAATAGGAACGTTAAGAATTTATTAACAATAATGAATAATGAATTGATTTGACTATGATAAAATGTTACGGGGTAGCTGTAGGTATGAGAAATACGAGGTTTTACATTTTTTGGTTACCTTACTCATTGTAATTAAAATATAATTTATAATTTATATACTTAGTTACTATCATACAAAAATAAATTTTATAAAATCTTTGAAGAGTCATGGAACTCCCAAAAATAGGTACTTATATGTTAATTATACCTACACATAGAAAAAGTTTTAAAGTAGGTACTCATGCTATAGGTTTATTAGATTAAGTTGAGATAAACTATGATAATAGCGTAACTTGGTGTTAACTAAGTATCTACTCTAGCTCTAGCCACCAGAAAAAGGTGAAACGTCAGATTTTACTGAGAGCAAAATTTCGAGTTAAATTAACCCCTTACATAAGCGAATTAACTGGATATGAATAATTTTGGGAACCTGGAATTGTTGTTTGTGGTACAGGTAAATATTAAAACTATGCTTCAATAAATATGCATGATACTAGCAGTTCTATGTATTGAATTATTTTAGTATTCCACTGCAACAAAGTATATATTCTAGAATATGACAAGGCCAGATATCACATTTGTTTCGTGCATCAATTAATATCCAATAAACAAGGGCTTATTAAACGCTGCGTGAGTTATAGAAATAATTCTAATTAGCGCGCTTTACAGAAGAGGCGTCAATATCAATGGGTAATTTCTCATCAAGTCATTGTAAAAGCTCTCGACAATTGATTTCAATAATGATTTTTATCATAGCAATTACTAAAATAGTTCTAGATTCTATAGTTTAGAAAATTCACATAGATCATAATTCATAACATCTCGGAATTGACGTGCAATAAGATTTTTTTATTACCTACATTTAAAAGTAGATTTAATATTTTGAAAAAATAAAACATATGAAGTGAACATGCTTGTATGCTTGTAGCCTAGTTATTAAATTATGTCTGTAATCGCCTGAGCCTTTATAGCGTGCAACGTGCATCAATCTAAACACCATTGTTTATGTTTTACATGAGAGAGAAATCTGTGAATAACTACAAACGATGAGTTCACCGTTTATGAGTTTCGTTCACGAACGTGTTTATTCCGAACCCTTTTAGGTCTAGGTATTAACGTGGAAATAAGTAGAAACGTCGAACTTCGAAGAGAAACGGTGGCTAAGAGTTGGGTTGTATCAAGTCAAAGGCTTAATTAGACCACCCAATTTTTAGGGACCCTAACCCTAACTAAGAGTGGTGTAATAAGACTTAGGGAGTTAGTGTCCCGATTTAGGGCGATCGGGTCTGCCCGATCTGCCTAGCTCCCTAAGCGCCCTGCAGATTGGGTAATGTAATAACGTTTAGGGCGGTTAGGGAGCTCAGTTGCCGCGCGACTAGAGCGTGGAGTGGCTGCTTTTGTATGTAAGGTGTCACCAAACTTCCCTACTACAGGTTTATATAACTTAAAAGGGAAGTTCCAAATGTTTGTGATCACACCGCCATGTTAACAAATAAATAAATTGTTTAAATCAATTGTTTATTTAATTGTTTTAAAACTCAACAAGTGTTCAAATTGTTCTGCACCTACTCTAATTAATTCATTAAAACTCCCGGTTCAAGCACGTTTAGTATTTGCATATTTGAAAGCTTTTCACGTAACCGCAAATACTCTTTCACCTAGATCTTTCTCTTCTTTTTTTAATATTTGTTATTGCGTCAACGGTTGCCACTGCTACAGCAACTTTTTGAAGTTTCGATACTGACGGCGGCATAATGTAAAATGCAACAATACGTTTATCTCTCTAGATATTCGCGTATAAACTGAGTTAGGGCCCAATTCGCAGAGAAGTGTAATAAGCGCCACACTAACTAGGGAACACGCCCACCCTAGATGCAGGGCCCTTCATATCGGGTAGTGTAATAAGCCTTTCATTTGAGTATTCTAGAGTGGACGTTGTATGTTTCCTTCGTTTATTTATGGGCTAGATGCATGTAGGTACATAAATTATTGAGTTTATAAGTTTCCTGACATAAGTCGCGATTCATTGCATGTCTTGCGTAGTTGCGATCTATTATGATATTACCATTCAGCGCATTTATATTTTTAGTTCATTGTTTTGTTTTTTATTATTGAGGTTACCTGATAATGATCCCCTTCATGTAAAAAATAAAATAGGTACCAAATTTATATGAAAGGATGTAGGAAGTAGGCGTACGTAGGTACTTACCTATAGCCTAGCGTAGAAATGCTGCCTGTAATAAAACAAGTTTTTATTAGATCCTATTTTTAACCCCGAGGTAAATGAGGGATGTTAATTTATATAATGACCTTTTGAATCGGGACCAGTTTCAAACGGATGAGCCAATTTGAGTGTGACTTTAATCGAATGACTTATCCGTCGAGATAATTCCAATCTATGGTTGGTGTAAATTGAAGCTATCTCAATGGTAATCAGCTCTCGTTGGAATGAGCAGGTCCGGACGTTGGCGAAAAAAGAGGCTGATTTTAAAATTACGGAAGAAAGTGAGTTGTACAGAAAATGCTATTAAGGTTTTGGTATTACAATGAAATGTCGAAACTTTATTAATTTTATTAATAAATAAAATTCAAATCGACGATCATCTTTTCGACTTCACCCACGTCTTCAAAGGAAAACCCGTATAGTTTCCGCTCCCGTGGGATTTTCGTGATAAAAACTTTTCTATGTTCTTTCTCTGGTCTACTGTCTAGTTTTCATCCAAATCGTTTCAGTGGTTTTGGCGTGACGTAGAGACAGACAGACGAAGTTACTTTCGTATTTAGTGCAAAAGACGGCTTGAATCCAATAAATCTATGCTTGAAAAACTAAACTAAGTAGTTTGATACTTAGATATTACCTACATGTTTTTTGTTTTTGCAAAATGATGAGGCTTTATTTGTGCAAGTCACTAAGGTTAACTACATATATAATTAAGTTTTTGTCTTCCTAAGGTCGAAAGAACAGCACTATATCTTGATCTTCAATATGCTTGCGATAATGTTTTATAAATTATAAAAGGTTTATGTAACTTGATTACATAAACAATCTTAAAGAAAGATTTTAAAAGTACATAATTCATTATATATGTAATAGTTGTTAATTTATTTTAGACTCAGATCTGGGGAGAGTGGCACGAAGCCACTAGGCAAAATATCGTAAGAATCGCCCTTTATTGTTTGATGGAACAATGCATTGAACCGTGCATTTTGTTCATAGAAAATCTTGTAAGTAAACAACAGAAAGTAATTGAAATCACTAAATACTAGGAATAAAGATTAAAAAAAGGTCTCGTTCAAATGGCGCCATTGAATTTCGGCTCTACCATCAAAGCGAGCTCTCCCTATATATAGTCCCTTACCTACCGCTCTTTTAATTTTGATATTTCTCTATATTTTATGAAATTGTTCTTCTTCTTGATTTTTCCCTACTTTTGTTTAAATCCCGAATACCAAGAGAAATTTTAAATACATAATAGGTACTTGTGTAATATCACTAACTTTCAAAGTTATAAAAAAAAATTGGTTGTCTGTAAAGTCGGTTTACTGACGATAGTTGAACGTGACAACGTCCGATTATGCTTCTTTGTCGCTCGTTCCGCGCTCTCGCTTGCACTTCAAGCCTTACATGGAACGCCTCAGAGCGAGGTAACGCCGCATGAGTCATGTTTTTTCGTGCGTGCAGCCGGTTCTATCGAATTATAAGACGTTGTCACGTCAAACATTGAGATTTTTGTCGTGTGGCAAACAATTTATGAGTAGGTACCAACTCATGGTAGGTAGTGAATGTAATGATGATTTGAAATAACAGTATTAATAAACAACTCGAAATAGCTTTATTTTTGCATGCTAAAGAATTATTATTTACAAATTTATATGGTAATAAAGAAATATAGGTGTCGACGACAAATATTCGAGCAGTTCAACTAAAATAGCTTCGTGTCAGTTATTGCGAGCGGGAGTGCAGCAAACTCGTGGGCAGTCAGTACAAGCAGAGTACAAGTGTCAATAAAATATTCATTACTCATATGTCGTAGCGGCATCCTCTATAGTGGGAACGGTACGTTGTTCAAAACAATAAATGCATTGTTTTTGTGCCATTCTGTAACTATTGTTACATCACAGATTGGCGTCTATTCACAGTAAGGGAAAACCGCGCAAAAACAAATGTACATTGTTAACAAACTGCTAATTTATTTAAGACTTATTAATCGTTTGTAAGAGAAATAAGCATAGCTATATCCACACAATCATCATTGAGAAAAAAATTTATGTTGGTAGCACAGACTAATAATAATATACTACGTATGTTGGTAGCTAACACCTAATAATATATAAAATACTATTTTGTCAATATTTTCTGATAGTACCTACCTAACATTTTCAACGAAGTATTCTAATACCTTTCCGCCACCTTTTTGCTGTCTTGCTCTACAAATGATCATACCAACAACTCTCATCCTTTAGATTTTTTTTTCAGGATGTTATTATATACATTGTCTATTTCTTCTCCTAGATTTAATTCCAAAATTCATTAAGGCGTGTAGGTAGATTATATTAAAAATAAATAGATAAAAAAAAATATATTGAACACCAAAATACAGCTATGAAAAAACATACTGTATAAAGTAGTATAACAATGCACATCGTACATGTGAAAGCATTAGGTATTGCTAGGACAGCGATCTCTTTTATACAGGGTGAGTCTTGTTAGTTTGGTTAGTGGTAAAATGGTAATGGAGCAAAAATTATTATGCTAAAATACAAAATTGAACATAGTTTATTCTTAGTTTTATAGAATTTGTGAGGAAAAGAAAATTTTATGATGTGGTCAACTTAAAAATATATATTTTTTTTAATTTTCAAAGAACGTACTTACATATTATATTGTTTATTTATTGTTGAATTCAAGTCACTGCATATAATTTCGGGATTGATTGATTAAGCAGTTGAGTTGAAAAGAACCCCTGTAAAGATAAGGAAAATCTAATGGAAAAAGCCAAGGATGAGTAACGAATGTGACTCAGCGGATGTAAGTATTTGTAGGTGAAAATTGTGCATCGGCGCACTTCCTAATGTTGCTAATGTTGTGAAATTTCGACCATAAATATGTCAATATAGAAAATTTGAACAAGATGAAAGAAGGAAATTAAACTTAAGGTAAGAAAATATGGTGGATCCTTTATTTGCATTGAGGCATTCCGAAGCATTGAAATTTGAAACTATTGAGGTTATTCTATTTATTTACAATGAAGGCGCTTTATAAACGCGATAAAACAATTGTAAATAGATATTAACTTAATTAGATATAAAACATATACAGGAAGGATAAATACAGGAAGAGACCATATGGTCTACCTATCTTATAATATTATAAGATAGGTATTATGGTATATACGTATCTAATGGGATACTTTTATGGTGAACATAAATTAAGCTCAACATATTATTATATCTATAAATATCTACCTATTAATAGTATTAATAGTAATATTATAAAGTTTTTATAAGGTATATCGATACAGTATTAGGTAAGTACTGTACGAGTTCCAGAAAATGATATAAACATTACTAAGTTTGTATAATATCGAACATATAACATGTAGTAGCAGAGGGATTAGTATAGGAGTGTTCACAGGACAGTTCTTTGGCATATTACTATAATATTATGATGTTACATATGTAATTCGTAAAATTGTAAAACTGACATGATTAAAAAGAGCAACTATGGAGTTTCTTGCCGATTCTTCTCCGTAGATACTGCTTTCCGAATCGGTGGTAAATGTTAAAAATATGTAGGTAGATACATAATGACGTTTCAAAAGCGCTTCTAGAAGAAGTCTAATTGAATAAATAAATGTTTGAGTTTGAGTGCCATCCTTGTTCCATCAACTATTATACAACAGTACTGAAGTGTAGATAAACGCATTGCAAGAAATGAGTACATTGTGGTTGCGTATTATTGTCGACACTCGAATGCAATTGCACCAATGTACAAACGCGAAGTGCACCGTAACCGAATGCGATATAAATAGAATAGAGATGAACACGAGTAGCTGTCTGTGGGTTAGACGCTGCGACCCGGTTACGCTAATCCCCAGTAGTAACCAGCCTATAAATCCTCTGGTCATGCGCCAGTCACGTGGTCCTTGTAAACAAACAACATCAAGATGCAACACGGCCACAATGAGATGCATACGTAAGAAGACTATCTATTACAATCTACCATTTATCATACTTGAGACGGAATAAGCGCGTTGATCAAATTTTCAGTCCAGACGGATTAATACTTACATGAATAGGAGTTTGCTTACATTGCGTCTTTAAGCATTATCTAATTATTATTATTATTTATATAACATTAGATAAGTCACGATTAATAGGTTGGTTTTATATACAAGTCTACGATAAAGAATATTTAGATTTATAGTTCAACTTGCAATATTTTGCTAAAAATCATCCTTCTTTCTCTTCTGAGTGTACCTATAATTAAAAATGAGAAAAAATATTTTAGAACGTTATCCTCTTAGATTACAAAATAAAATACAGATGGAGCATGTCAATCATTCATCGCCCTTGTCAAAGAAAATACGAAATCAAAAACGAATACGTTCCTCCGCTAGTGCTATAGCGATTCTAGTGTCATGCAATACGTCAAAAGGGGTTTGATATTTTAGTAAAAAAATGCTGTCTTGTGATATTAAAACGCTGTAAAACTTGTACCCGAAAACAAACAAAAAGATAAAACATCGTTTTACAGATTTTCTGTAGATTATTTGGCTTATTTAATTTTGTATACAAATAATAATTTTACAAATACGAAGGAATTCAAAACTTCAACGTATGCTTCAGTATTTTGAAAATGAATTTGCCATTTTTAGGGGTAAAATGGTTAAAAGATATTCGGGGTAGTGCTGTTGGATTTTTCGATCGTGAATGTGATTATTTGTATAGTGCAATAAAAGTTCATGGTCATTATTAGATTATTTTAAAAAGCATTATACATTTTTTTGTTACTTTTATAAAAAGCGTCGTTTTTGCTTGCGATTTAATTCATGTGAACACATGATGGATATGATGAAAATAAAATGTCCCGCATTCTCGACTAAAACCTACCGCTATTCGCATTCATATGTTTTGAAAAATAAAAACTTTTTTTAATGTAATTTATTTAATAAATTTACTTATTTAATAAAAATTGAATAAAATTATTTTGTCCATGTATAACTTTAGTAGATAGGTGATAAAATAATTTTTACAATATTATAAAATAATATCAAAAACCCGAATTTATATTAAAATAAAAATTAAAACATGACTGCTAATAATTTATGTAGCCTACGTCACTACCACCACAGCTATTATATAGTGCCACAAACTTATCTGACCCGGTGGCAAAAACTGGAACTACGTGCCGCCATTTTGAAATGTCACATTTTCACAGACTTTTCATACGGAATATTTTGTTTATATAAAAGAAAGCGACATCAGTGACACTGTCACCGGGTCAGATAAGTTTGTGGCACTATACCTTCATAATTCAGATGATTGCAATGACACCTCATAAGTCACAACTCAAAATCGATCCAACAGTTTATACTGCAGGGCGTGTCAAAGAAATATTATACATACATACCTACACTCGAAAAACATAACCCTCTTTCTTCCGTAGTCGGGCAAAAATTTGGGAAATTTTTCATTATCTGGTAACATAACACCCACACAGAAGCACCGTGTACGTACAGTGCAACGGCGAAATGACAGCACACATAGCTTTATGGAAATGACGATAAATTATTCGGTTTAGTTCGGCAACGCTCCATCTGTCTTTTATTTTGTAATCTAAGGTTATCCTCTTATAAAATCTGTCTTATTACCATAAATAATAAGTATTCTATAAGAAGAGCAAAGAGTTTTTAAAAGCGATAGTAAAAAACTTTATGGCACTTTAATATCTACTACAAGGGTAATCATTTCATAAAGTTTACCAATAACTCTACATGTAAACATCAAAGTCTCGGTTAGCTTTCTCTATATATCCTACAATGTTGATCGCGAAGAGTGGACTTTGTATCTCAATGTAAGAAGATTGGGTGATTATTTATGACGGAGGGCGTTATGGGCTGCAGTCACTTAGGGCACAGTTGCAACAACTTTAAACACAAGGTTATACAATTTGATGAATATTGCCCTTGCTAACATTACAGACTTTGTTTCAGTTGTTACTTATTTATAAAGAATAATTGCCCTACCTTGCATGTTTGTAATACCTACGGTGAAATTTTTATTTTATTTAAATTTTAATAAATGTACGTACTTATGGTACCTATAACCTACAGATTACTAAATAGTTACTAGGTACGTCTTATATTCAATAACTTTTTATACTTAGAAATTATCTATCACCTAATTACAATAAAGTCCTGGATTTGATTGGATTTCGATGAGATTTTTGTACTTTTACGAACGATAATATTTTACATAATTTTCTCTCTTTTGTTGCCTCGACCTTGAAATTTTCTAAATATAGTGTATCTAGGTTTATGATGTTCTACCATGTTTAATTTAGTTATCCAAGTGAAATTACTCGTGTCAGTCTGAACTGTGAGGTCAATTCAACATTATCTCAAAGTACCTAATCTTTTATATTAGGTTATGTTAACAATAGGGAGCTCTACACAATGGCTCTACATAATATATTCTGACAAATGACGTCAAAAAAGAATAGGTATATGATTAACCATGATAAAGCTGAAGTTAAGTCATTTTAATAGCTGCTATTAGTAACCAGGGTCAAGAAGAATGAGCTTTCTTGTGAAAATAAATAAACAAAATACCACTAATAATTGTGATAACACTAATCTCTACACGTGGCGTCTCTGACCCTAGGATCTCCTAGTCAGTAGTTTTCCATCAGAATCACCAAGACTGTCGGTTGCCTACCTCCAGTGAAGCGGTTAAGTAACTATGTCAGGTCATATGTATATAAATAATATTACTGACCTCGGTATATACCACTCATATTTTGTAAGAACTACCTGTATTTCTGGGTATATTCTTGGCGTAGCGGTAAATATAATTATTTAAACACCCACAAAGAAATCGTGT
>CAJQZN010041297.1:0-19472 GCA_907164685.1 Colias eurytheme
CATGTTACATTGCATGTTACGTTTCACCAGTCTGGACCCGGCATTATTGTTGTCTTATTATCTTTAATACGCAGTACATATACTTGTTACCACAATGTAGGTAAAACTAAAAACTGAAATGTAAGCGTGGTACAGGAAGGACATCACTATAACATAAAAATAATTCTTAACAGGTTTCATACAATACAGAAACTTTCGCATTTATAATAGCATAGACAAATATAAATTTAAATTATATTCGTCCATGATATTAGTAGAAAAATAGGAATAGGATAGGAATGATAGGATAGGATAGCCTTCCGCGATAAATGGGCTATCTAACACTGAAAGATTTTTCAAATCTATGATAGCATGACATAGCCTTTGTCACTCGTAAATAGTGTATCTTTAAGTTAGGAAAACAATTTTCATAATCGTATCTGTAGGTACTTCTGGAGATTACCTTCCTTATAAAATACAAAAATACCTACCTACAAAGTTTACTTTACCTCTTTATGATATTACTAGCTTTCCGCCCGTGGCTTCGCCCGCGTTTTCAAAGGAAAACCCGCATAATTCCCGATCCCGTGGGATTTCCGGGATAAAACCTTACCTATGTGTTAATCCAAGTTACCCTCTATATGTGTGCTAAATTTCATTGTAATCGGTTCAGTAGTTTTTACGTGAAAGAGTAACAAACATCCATACATCCTTACAAACTTTCGCCTTTATAATATAATATATAATATATAATATTAGAAATATTAGAATATTAGATGTATTAGTAAACATAATAGGTACACTTATAGTGTCCTTTTGGAATCATATAATTAATAATCTTCATAATAATACAGATGAATGTATAATACCATCGTTTTGTACAAGCAGTTTTTACAGAGAGCCTACAAGAAAACCTGTTAAAATTTAACATAAATTTTGCATCTTATACACTAGCTTTCCGCCCACGCTTTCGCCTTCTTTGTCTAAAACAGATAATATATTATACTAGCGACCCGCCCCGGCTTCGCACGGGTGCAATGGCGGCCGGCCGGTACCGCCGCAAACGCTACGTCCCGCAATTTTTAAATCTGTAATATCTTCGAAAATATTCACTTAAATCATACGGTGTAAAGGGCCATATAGATCTATATTAAATGAATAATGTATTCAAGGTATTTAATTGGTTATGGGTTAATGATGTACCTATTGGTTAAAATCGCTTCGAAAATTAGCCATAATTTGTCGTAAAAAGTAAATGACAAAAAAAAAGTTATTGTAGCTTATCCATAAGAGATAGACATATACCATCACGGACTTTTCTGTATATGTTAAATGTTTCTGTCTGTTTTACCCCTACGAGTTTTATCAAAATAATGTACTAAGTATTGTACACATTGAAAAGGTCTACAGAAAAGTCCGTGTATTAAGTATGGATTGATGCGTAATTGCTTCATAATCGTTTCCTTTAATTATATTATCGAAATACACTTATATTATCTTTTCCTGTTTTCCGTGTTTTTACCGTATTTTCTTCCTTTTTCAAGTTACCCAGCTATATAATTATCTGTAGAATTTAATGCATTATCCATACTAATATTATAAATGCGAAAGTAACTCTGTCTGTCTGTCTGTTACTCAATCACGCCTTAACTACTTAACAAATTTGCATGTTTGGTATAGAGATATGTTGATACCCGAGAAAGGACATAGGCTACTTTTTATCCCGGGAAATAGGATAGGTTTTATACCGGAAATCCCACGGGAACGGGAACTATACGGGTTTTTCTTTGACTGCGCGGGCGAAGCTGCGGGTGGAAAGCTAGTTAAGAATAAGTACCAAAAATCTAATCAAATTTTGTAAATTTCCATTTAGTAATGGGGTTGTTATTTACTGTTTAGTATTATCGATATATTGATAAAATTTGAACTTATCTTGTATGTATTATCTATAGTTAAGAATATATAATAGCGTTTTGTTTGTTTTCCGCAGTTGAAAATTTTGTTTAGTATTAAATAGTGTGCTTTTTGACAAAAAATGACTATGTATAGTGAGTATCCATTTTATTTATTATTTTATTAAATTATAATATTAATAATAAATTCTCTATTTAAGAGTAACAAAGACCCATTTTAAAAACAATACACAAAAATCACAATAAAATTAACCTCACAATCATAAAATATAAAAAATAAAATTTAAAATTGACATGTCACAAATAAAAATCAATGAAACATACATAAAATCACAGAAAAATTAAAAAAAAAATAAAATTTTAAATCTATATACACATACCATAGACATAGGATAGATTTTATCCCGGAAATCCCACGGGAACGGGAACAATGCGGGTTTTTTTTGACTGCGCAGGCGAAGCCGCGGGTGGAAAGCTTGTACAGAATAATGTAGAGAGAGAACAATTCTAAATTTCAACTCTACATGACTCTACACTACAAACTACTTTTCTTCCTGTCTGCTCTGTGTAATATAAAAAAAAAATATACATGTATGTTTATCAGCCATTTGGTTTCCATTTCCGAAAGCTTAGTATGGGTTCAGATCCTTAGGGAAAATGTCCTGAAATATTTATCGAAGTGATGAAACTTCTTTAGGTGCGTTGAGAGTAAAATTTTAAGGTCGCGTCATGGCAATACCGTCAAGTCATGGAGTAAGGCGACGGTTGACCGCCTCCTTGGTACAGTGGTTGACGCGTGACCGTAGCACCGAGAGGTCCTGGCTACTCCTGGGTTCGATTCCCGGTGGAGACGTAGAAAAAAAAAATATCTCGGTCTGTTAGGACACAGAAGGCCTACTTGTCCCTAAAGAATATCGATCAGTGAAACAGATATATAATGCATCTGCCCCTTACCCCACTAGGGGACATGGGACTTCACTCACTATATGGAGTAAAGCGACGACTTTGAATCTCCCCAAAGAAGTTTCACTTCTGACACATGTACTCGGCACAAACGCTCTTTTTTAACTATATTAATTATTTTTCAGTAATGTTCTTGTTACTGGGCATCGTAGGGCTCGCCTACGCTCACCCGAATGTAGAATGCCCTACGGATGGCAAGCAGTACCTCCTACCTCATGAATATGACTGCTCCAAGTTCTATTCTTGTGTGCAAGGACGGAAGCAGGATCAAGCGTCTGACTGTCCAGTGAATACGTTGTTTTCTTTTGAGACACAGGTAAGTTTTTAACACGCTTATGCTTTACCTGTATGTTTTTATGTATCCAAATCCTTTACACTCGATTTGACCCATTTATAAGGTAAAGATTTAATTCAAATTTTGTCCATTTATCAAGGATCAGTGAGTACCTATACAATAATTTCATGAGTTTATCTTATTATAGAGCGTAAAATTATAACAGAGAATTGGCCGATTCTCAGACTTACCCGATATGCACAGAAAATTTCATGAGAATCGGTCTACCCGTTTCGGAGGAGTATGCAGACTAACATTGTGACACGAGAATTTTATATATAAGATAAGCATAACTCAAAAGCCTAATTAAAGCTTATAATAGCTCGTTTTAGAAATTGATGAATGGTCATATTAATATTCTAAAAATTACAATTTTTATCGCCTGTCGATTGTTTTTGACAAGTAGGTATTGAAAGAATTAGTAGCTGAATCTAGACCGTATTTTGACTCTTTTTTTTTACTAGAAATAAATGGGATAAAGAAACAAACCCTGCATATTATCAATGACCATTTAATTAATACAATTTTTCTTTATTTTCAGCGATGCGACGCTACTCAATGCAATCCTGGTGCGGGAGATTCAGGAAATAATAACGGATTACAGTCAGTAAACTTTAATAACAACGGAATCAATAACAACGGAATCAATAACAACGGAAACAATAACAACGGAGACAATAACAACGGAAACAATAACATCGGAAACAATAACAGAGGAAACTATAACAAGGGAGACAATAACGACGGAGACTATAACACCGGAAACAGAAACAGCGGAAACAATAACGTCGGAGACAATAACAGCGGAAACAATAACATCGGAAACAATAACAGAGGAAACAATAACAAGGGAGACAATAACAACGGAAACAATCACGTCGGAAACAATAACCCTTAGCTACCTACCTCTCTTTTCAGTCACTCAACTACCTACTAGGAGTCTCTCAGACTCCTGCATTTAGAAGCCTAAAACTACCATATTTATTTGTAACTAGCTTCGCCTGCGCAGTCAAAGAAAAACCCGCATAGTTCTCGTTCCCGTGGGATTTCAGGGATTGCGTCATTTTCCCGGGATAAAAAGTAGCCTATGTCCTTTCTCGGGTATGAAAATATCTCCATACCAAATTTCATGAAGATTGGTTCTGCAGTTTAGGCGTGATTGAGTAACAGACGGACAGACAGAGTTACTTTCACATTTATAATATTATAATAAATATAATAATCACATTCGTCTGGTCTGCGTTTTCGTTAATTGTCTGTGAATGAATTATTTTTAGTGATTGAATTAATTACCTTGCTTGTGATGTAAATGACATTGTCAGTCTTCTTACATATTTTATTGTTGAATATATATATCTGCAATGATGATTTTGCGTTTAATTATTATTATCTTCAATCGATTACCCTACTCACCACACAACTTATACAAAAAAATTGGTTGTCTGTAAAGTCGGTTTACTGACGATAGTTGAACGTGACAACGTCCGATAATGCTTCTTTGTCGCTCGTTCCGCGCTCTCGTTCGCACTTCAAGCCATGGAACGCCTCAGAGCGAGGTAACGCCGCATGAGTCATGTTTTTTCGTGCGTGCAGCTGCTCTATCGAGATATAAGACGTTGTCACGTCAAAAACTTTATCATGATTCACATGTCTCTGATTCGTGATATAGATGGTCCAGTTGGTCTAGTTTTATCAAGTTGCCACCATACTGACACGCCCGAGGGATGCCAAAAACATATATCACTAAAGCACACAACATTAAAATCGTAACTTTTAATTTCGCAGTTTACAACGTGATTTTAACAGCTTTTTTACACGCTTTATATTAGCTTCACCTGTATGTTTGTTTGTTTGTAACCGACTTCTTTGGGCGCGATTTTGACCCACTTTAAATGGCCAGATTTCGTTCAAACTTTGTAGATTTATTGAGGACCGATGACAATACACTAATTTGATAAAATTTTCTATTTTTTAGTTCGGTTTTCTATAAAAAGCGTGTTTTTTAGTTTTTTTTAACTATTATTATTATTATAACCTTATCTCGTTTTAACATAGAATTTGATGTCATTATCCTTACGTAATGTTGGTTGAACGAAAATTCTGTTATTTATCCAATCGATGGGTACCTACGTCTTGTATAATACAACAAAATATATTAACCAATCGTGTGGTGTAGTCCTATATATAAAAAGAACCCTGAATCACGAAGTTTCGGAACAAACACTACACGACGGGAATTGCCTTTTGGCCAAAGTGGACAACTTATTTAATCTCATAGGAATATACCGTTCACCTTCTTTTAGAAACTGCACAAACTTTTTGCAATCCTTAGAAAATCTTCTACAAAATATTAACTTGATTCCTTCTTGTACAATTCTGGCGGGTGATATGAATATTAATATGTTGATGTCTAATATAAACAACGACTGTAACGAATACCTTTACTTAATCGCAGAGCAAGGACTAAGCCAGCAATTAATATTCCCCCCCGAGAAACGGCGTGTTTATATCATATTATGGTGTCCGCCAATACTCGCGTGAACGCTATGGTTTGTAGGACTAATATAACTGATCACACCAAATAAACCCAATCGCTTCAGGGTTGACAAGTTTACGGGGTGGGCATTTGGTGGAGGGCCTGGAAACGGGCAAGTGGCGGAGGGCCTGGAAACGGGCAACTGCTGGGCGGGACATGCGGAAGATTGCGAATGTGTACCCGCATCCCGTCTAAAGCAGCGCGCTGGTACACGGTGGGGTTTTAGTCGGTAGGAATCCGACATAACCCACGGCTCCTTCCCCGGGAGCCGTGGGTATCTTAGACAAGATTTCCCCACTTGAAAAAAAAAAGGGTTGACAAGTTTATGACCAAGTTGTATTTCCCTGCCATTGTTGAGGAAGTTAAAAACACTGATTGTACTAACTTGCTAATGAATGAAGACGTGAATGCAGTTGATGATTTATCCAATATGCTGTCTAATATTATCACAAGAAAATCACAACGCTTAAAAATAAATCGCTCTAAAAACATTCTGAAACCTTGGATGTCCCCTGGTCTCGTCAGATGTTCAATAGGCTATTTGACAGTATAAAAAATAAATTACTTTTTTGTGTAATCCATATATATATAAGGTTTTTGAAGCGATTTAAATTAATAAATGATATAAATAATAACTTATTTATTTATAAATCGTCGAGAAAAAACATAATATTTTTTAAAATGACCACGTGACCGAAAACATCCATGATTGGCTGCATCTGCCATGACGTCACAGCGGCGTAAATAACAAGTGATCCCAACGTTTACTCACGTCGTTGCTGAACTTCGCTTTTGGTTTTGTTTCTTGTATAACTTATTTCTTGTGATTCAAGGTGTCTGTAATCAGTTTTGTTCTTTATGTGTTATTTTTGTTTGTCATGAACCTAATTTCGAAAAAGCAGACAGTAGAAATCTACCTAAAGTGGACGCTATAATTAGGAAATAATATTGTAATACTGTGCTATAATGGTTGGCATGTTCTTTAAAAACAACCAAGATTTTTACGCTCCTCAATTGAGAAATGTGAAAACAGCTACGTAAGTTAATATTTCAATCGTCATTCATTAGATTTTTAGTTAATTGTACCTACAAACATGAATCACAATAGCACAATAATTATGAAGTATACATTTTTTAGATTAAGTCCTTTATTTTTCATTTCAGCCATCCAGTTTATAGGATTGACGTGTTTGTATTGATTATTTTCAATATCAATACAAACACGTCATCATCAATTTATATATATCATTATCTTACCTCAAGCAGGTAAGTAATGAGACGATTTATACTATGTATTGCAAATAAAATAACTGCCTACTAGGTATTCAACACCATACTTACATCGAAGTGGTCTTCACAAAAAAATATAACTGTTTTAATTGATATTTCTAATATCACTTGGATTTCTGCGAGCTAACTGCAACCACTTTCTACGCATTTTTATATCTTTTGGAGCACATATAAATAGTTTGTCAGGGGTTTATTTCTGCATCCAGGAACTACACACCACCTATAAGAACTCATTTTCTGGTTTTTAAACAGATTAACTTAATTATACTATAATTAAAACAAAAACGAACAATAAGTACTAGGAGCAAGTTGATGTTTACGCCGCTGTGACGTCACCATGGTCGCGAGACGCCATATTCTTCAAAATTGTGTTTTGGCAGCGTATTTGAATATCATGTTTTTATTTTCCATTTTCTCAATGAATAACTACAAAAAATTAAGAAACATGTGTTTTGTGTGCTCTATAAACGTATCTGGGGGCACGGTAGTGCCCCCGCCAAGACGAGCCAAGCGACTACGCGCACGGGCACTACCTACCTTTTCTCGAAGCGCTTCGACGTTTTTTTGAACCCTCATAACTTGGGTTTGGATTATGCTAGATCAACAAAATTTTCGGGATATATTGTCAATAGCAGACTTATTGAACATATTAAGTTATAATTACATTAGCTTTTATACTTCAGATTTTATTTATATCTAAAAAACGCTAA
This sequence comes from Colias eurytheme, assembly GCA_907164685.1. Classification (NCBI taxonomy): domain Eukaryota; kingdom Metazoa; phylum Arthropoda; class Insecta; order Lepidoptera; family Pieridae; genus Colias; species Colias eurytheme. The sequence continues at coordinate 7,726 of CAJQZN010041297.1, forward strand.
TTTCGTCACTGACTCACTGATGATCATCAAAATTCTTAAGGTATTTCCTAATGCCCTAGAAAGCTGAAATTTTGTATGTAAGCTAGTATTAGCACACAAACAACAAAAAAATTATAAAACTTGTAACTTTCATCCCCCAACCCCTTAAACTAGGGGATGGGAGTTTGTATGAGACCTGTAATTTTAAATAAAATTTTGATGACGCTAGAGGTCTAATCTAATAATCTAAAACTTGGTTCCCCTAGATATATATATATGTATAGGTACTCCTTGTTAAAAAAAAATTTAAAAATTTAATCGACATATATTGATGAGACATATACTTCAGATCAGATCATATAAATATGAATGAATAGAAGTGTTGCGAACGTCTCCTGCCTCTTACGTCCACACAGTAGCTAAAAATAAAAAATTAAATTGTTACAAACAACTTACAAAAAGAAATGAAATCCCACCAAAAACATTTTCATGTAAAACTAGCGGTCCGCCCCGGCTTCGCCCGTGGTACATAATATTTACGTTTTCTCTACATAAGAACCATCCTCGTACTTCAAGGAATATAATAAAAAAAGAATTATCGAAATCGGTTCAGCCGTTCTCGAGTTATGCGCTTACCAACACATTTTGCGATTCATTTTTATATATAAGATGTTGCCAAGACGAGTCCATATGACTCGCACTGTCAAAAAGTTATCAGATCTCATGTAGAGCCAAGCTTCTAACACTACACCGTTACACGCCCTAACTCTACAAGGCCTAACTTCACAAACTCTACACCTTAGTCAAAATATGTGGCTTGGCCGTTCGTTACTACAAGAACTATTGTATAACACAAAAGTAATGAACAGTGAATTAATTTTTCACCTTACGCCGATGTGAATGTAGCGAAATGGCCAGGCCACATATTTTGACTAAGGTGTAGAGTTTGTGAAGTTAGGCCTTGTAGAGTTAGGGCGTGTAGTGTTAGAAGCTTGGCTCTACATGAGATCTGATAACTTTTTGACAGTGCGAGTCATATGGACTCGTCTTGGCAACATTTTACATGAAAATGTTTTTGGTGGGATCTTAATAATTTGAGACAGTTTTCAAAACCTTGTCAAATAGCCTATTGTAAGAGATATGCTACATCTAGAAGCTAAACGTAACCCTAACAGCGGAATAGCACAATTTACATTTCAACGCTATAGGAATTTTTATCATAATTTAATTAAGAGATTGCGAGATAGTTACAATGAGAAAATGCTCACAGAAAATCAAAATAACCCATGAGTCATGTTTTTTCGTGCGTGCAGCCGGCTTTATCGAATTATAACAACACTGACAGACTCTTATTTGAACCTTCGACATGTCGGTTTCCTCGCGATGTTTTCCTTCACCGTTCAAGCAGTGGTGATGATATGAACATGCTCGACGCTCGTATAAAAAGTCAATTTTTTTCAGCAGTATCGAAATAATATTAAAAAGAAAGATATGAAAAATACTAATGGTTTGTAGTTAACTATGTGACTTAAAATAAAACGTTTTTTGAAGACAAAAATCACATAATATATCAAATTGTGTTTTCTTTATGTTAATGCAAGAAATTTATAAATAACTAGGTTTCCGCCCGCGGCTTCGCCCGCGCAGTCAAAGAAAAAACCGCATAGTTCCCGTGGGATTTCCGGGAATGCGTCATTTTCCCGGGATAAAAAGTAGCCTATGTCCTTTCTCGGGTATAAAAATATCTCTATACCAAATTTCATGCAAATTTGTTCAGTAGTTAAGGTGTGATTGAGTAACAGACAGACAGACAGAGTTACTTTCGCATTTATAATAATAATATGGATAAAAAATCAGACAGACTGTCATTTGAATTGTTTAATAAAATTATATTTAAAATTTTTATTCAATTTCAATATTAGGTATTTTGTAAACAACATATTTTAACGAACTTGATGAAAATTTCAAATACAAATTGCTATCTTATTTTAACATAAATGTCGCTGAATAAAATTTACTCCAGTATTAAATAATATTATTAAATATTACAGTATTATGTTATTTCGGGGAATTTTTAACAATTTCGATAGAACTGGTAAAAACGCCATCTATTATATCCTCTATGAACTAAAACGTACCTTAGCTTTTTGAATATGGAAATGCTTCTCAATTTAAAATGATAGATGGCGCTAAAATAAAATATTAAGATATATTTATATAATATAATTTTTTTTTATTTGAAAGCACGTCTTTCCATCGATTGCATATTATTGATGTTAGTAGATTTTAAATTTAGAAGCGATTTATTTTTACTGCATTTTATTTGATACCCATGTGATACCAAATAAAGTGCAGAACAGTCAGTGTAATAACATTTTATTAATTATTTATCCATTAAGTACTTAAATATTTAAGTTTTATAGTATTTTAGCTTATTTAATTAGTAATTTAAGCAGTCAGTTTATTATTGTGATTTTTATTATACAAAATAAGCGGGAAAACAGTGTGGAAATGTTTCTACTTTCTAAACAAGTCAAGTTTGAGAGGAATTCGGTGAATAATATTTTTCATATTAGGTATTATTAATAATATTATATAAAAGGCAATGAACTATATAACAAAACTTTTTATATATTAACTACTACGTTAATATGGAATATAGTACTAATATAGTCAATCAATAATGTCGTTTAATTATCTTATATATAAAATTCTCGTGTCACAATGTTAGTCTGCATACTCTTCCGAAAAGGGGGGACCGATTCTCATGAAATTTTCTGTGCATATCGGGTAAGTCTGAGAATCGGCCAACATCTATTTTTCATATGTACCACGGGCGAAGCCGGGGCGGACCGCTAGTTTTCATGTAATATTTATATTTCTCGGTAATCCATACTAATATTATAAATGCGAAAGTAACTCTGTCTGTCTGTCTGTTACTCAATCACGCCTTAACTACTGAACCAATTTGCATGAAATTTGGTACCTATAGAGATATTTTGATACCCGAGAAAGGACATAGGCCACTTTTTATTGGGAAATATGTACCACGGGCGAAGCCGGGGCGGACCGCTAGATATACATATATAGGTATATGTGTACTAGCTGTGCCCCGCGATTTTACCCGCATTGCTCCGCTCCTGTTGGTCTTAGCATGATGATAATTATTAATAATTATATAACCCTTATCGATAAATGGGCTATCTAACACAAAATGCATTTTTCAAATCGGACCAGTAGGTAGTTCCTGAGATTAGCGCGTCCAAACAAACAAATAAGCCCTTCACCTTTAAAATATTAGTAGTCTTTTAAAGCTGAATATATATGATGTTCTCAAGTGTTTTTTTTATGTTTTTTTTTACAAGGTTTATTATGTGACACTATCATAGAAATCTAAATAACAAGGCACTGTTATTTAGATTTCTATGGACACTATAGAATAAAATCAAATTACACTTATTCTACTCGCCAACAGATGGCGATAAGCTAGCTAAGACAAGCTTAGTCTTCACTACATAGTACAAAACTAATTCGCTTTCTCTGTCCCTATGTCCCTTTGTATGCTTAAATCTTTAAAACTACGCAACGGATTTGGACCCGGTTTTTTTTAATGGATAGAGTGATTAAATAGAAATAATTTATTAAGTTTTAGACAAAGCGGGCGAAGCCGCGGGTGGAAAACTAGTATCTTTATAAGAACGTTTTATATTGTAATACAACTTTTTACTTAAAAATACTCATTTATAATTATAAAATAAAAAAAGAGCGAGTGTGCAGAGCACACGTGTCAGAAGTAAAACTTGTTTTGCAAGATTGAAAGGTACGAACGACACGAATGGAATTTTACTCTCAACACGCAAAAAAAAAAAATTTCATCAAAATTAAGTCATCTATTTAATAACAACACGATATTTAAAAGCTTGATAAACAAACAACTTATAATCAGATGTTTTATAAAATATCTTTTGCATTCAATAGTGTCAATATTTGCCCAGCAAATTCTGAGCTTCGAGATTCGTCTAGAAATTCTCAAGACAGGCATTTAGTGCTTTAGACCAAATGAATTTAGAATATCCGTGAAAATATTTCTACCTAACTATTTCAAATTGGTAGTTTGGATTTGAAACTACAGTGCTTATCTTCAATTGTCTTCTTATCTTATCTTATCTTATCTTATCTTATATATAAAATTCTCGTGTCACAATGTTAGTCTGCATACTCCTCCGAAACGGGTGGACCGATTCTCATGAAATTTTCTGTGCATATCGGGTAAGTCTGAGAATCGGCCAACATCTATTTTTTATATGTACCACGGGCGAAGTCGGGGCGGACCGCTAGTATTCTTATAATACTAGCCGAGCCCCGTGGTTTTACATGCATTGCTCCGCAACTTTTGGTCTTAGCGTGATGATATACCTATAGCCTTCCTCGATAAATGGGCTATCTAACACCGAAATAATTTGTCAAATCGGTCCAGTAGTTCCTGAGATTAGCGCGTTCAAACAAACAAACTCTTCAGCTTTGTAATATTAGTATAGATATAAGTAAAAAGGTGTAGATAGATTATTATTAGCGCGCTGGGCACGTTTAAATGCAGCTAATTAGCCACAATTTACTTCGTTTGTCTCTTTCGCTCACAATAGTTGAATCATGCCATCTTATTTTGACGTCTCATGTGTGCTGTGTTGGAAGATCGAATGTTGTGTTGGTAATATAACTTATACTAATACCACTAGCTTTCCGCCTGCGGCTTCGTTCGCGTTTTCAAAGAAAAACCCGCATCCCGTTCCCGTGGGATTTCCTGGATAAAACCTAGCCTATGTTGCTCATTGAAGATGCAGCTTTCTAATGGTGAAAGAAATTTTGAAATCGGTCCAGGTCCGGTAGTTTATGCGTGAAAACCATACATACATACATAATTACAAACCTTTCCTCTTTATAATATTATTATCTTCTTCTTATATATAAAAATGAATCGCAAAATATGTTGGTAAGCGCATAACTCGAGAACGGCTGAACCGATTTCGATAATTCTTTTTTTATTATATTCCTTGAAGTACGATGATGGTTCTTATGTAGAGAAAACGTAATCATGTACCACGGGCGAAGCCGGGGCGGACCGCTAGTAGATAATAAGAGCGTGTTAAAAACGAACCACCCTTTCTAAATTCGGTTAAACATGGTTTAAACTTCAAGCAATATTTTCCCGCGCATTCCGTCACGGTGGCCACAGATAAAGACAAATACAGATAAATAAGATTAAATATAAACAATGTAAGATTTCCGCCGGCATTTACAATCCAAGTGGAATAATATTATAATCTGTGACAGCTGTTATGTTGTAAGGGCCGGTTTAACTGACGGTTAAAGATAAACCCCGTTTAGGGTTAATCGTAGATTATAAATTTATTTTTTCTGTGTGAATTTTTCTATGTTTCATGCAAATAATATTAGTTGTGTTCTTAATTCCGCTATTAAATCCATACTAATATTATAAATGCGAAAGTAACTCTGTCTGTCTGTCTGTTACTCAATCACGACTAAACTACTGAACCAATTTGCATGAAATTTGTTATGGAGATATTTTGGTACCCGAGAAAGGACATAGGCTACCTTTTATTGCGAAAAATGTACCACGGGCGAAGCCGGGGCGGACCTCTAGTAAATAATAAAAAATCTTTCCTTGCAAAATATGAAAATAATTTTTATACGTCGTGAACTATTATCATTTTGAATTTCATCCAAATCTATGCTATAGTTTAGCTATAACAGAGAGACAGACTTTAGCATGTCTAATTTGTGCATAGAAAATATTTAAATTTAATTTAATTTGAAACGTTCTGGCTTATCAGCGTATTTGACTTCAATTAAAAATAATCTTTGTATTTTTTATGTAAAAATGCAAAAAAAATTAATTTGATTTCAAATTTCTTAACCTTGTAAGTTTAAGACGAATCGTGAGCTAAGTTTTAATATCTACATGTTTGAAAAAACCACAAAATACGCATATAATATCTATACTAATATTATAAAGCTGAAGAGTGTGTTTGTTTGAACGCGCTAATCTCAAGAACTTCTGGTCTGATTTGAAGAATTCTTTCAGTGTTTCCCATTTATATCACGCTAAGACCAACTGGAGCGGAGCACTGCGGGTAAAACCGCGGAGCACAGCTAGTTGATAAATAAGAAATTGATAAATAATATTTAAGTTAATCCAAGTTTAAGTAACGTTTAAGTTAAGCCCGTCCCTCTGTTGTTGACACTTGAATAAAATTTACATAAAAATTATGGATTTACAAAGATCATTGTAATTTTGATCGCGGATGTTGAACCCTGTTTTAATATTTATAAATACACAACGTGTTTCTTTTCATTTCCTCTAGACTCTATTTTTATTTTTTTATTTACTAGTAGTAATTTAAAATGAGACGCAAAATATTCAAACTCAAACATTTATTTTTAAAAGACCCACAAAATTTCGCGTCATTTGTAACAGGATGGCGGTTCTACAGGGGTCTTAGTACGCAATGACAAAAAGAAAAATGATGGTCCGAACGCTGATATCGGATGCCTTAAGATACTATAATACAAAATATTACCGTATCTTAAGATAAAATATTATAGTATCTTCACCGTGTGTGACGCGCTTTACTCTAGAAGCACTTTTGAATCGTCATAACATATTTATTATTTAGAAATTGCATGGTCACGGGGAGACTCCCCTGGAGACGTAGACGCTCGCTGTAAAGTGTTCGAAACGTTGGGAAAATAATATAATGATTAAATCGCGTTTAAAATCCGTTAAAAAAACTCTTCTTAAATGTATAATACTCGCCTAAAATCTAACACTAGAAAATACTATGTCATAACACATTTTTTACATTTACCACCGATTTGGAAAGCAGTATCTATGGAGAAGAACCGGCAAGAAACTACAGCAGTTGCTCTTTCAAAATCATGTCAATATTACATTTTAATTTTACATATTATATTATGTAACTGCATATTATATATCATAACTAGCTTTCCGCCCGCGGCTTCGCCCGCTTCGTCTAAAACATAATAAATTATATACTAAAACCTGTGCTAAAACCTTCCTCTATCTATTAAAAAAAAACGCATCAAAATCGGTTGCGTAGTTTTAAAGAATTAAGCATACATAGGGACGAGAAATCGACTTTGTTTTATACTATGTAGTGATATGCCAAAGAACTGTCCTGTGGTTCTTACGCGACAACCCTCCATGGTTTTTCATCTGCATACAAGCTTTTTTTACCGAGTAGCATATGAGATAAAGAATTAAAGTTTATCCCGATTGAATAAAGTTAGATAAAACTAGTTATAAATCTATACTAATACTAGCGGTCCGCCCCGGCTTCGCCCGTGGTACATATGAAAAATAGATGTTGGCCGATTCTCAGACTTACCCGATATACACAGAAAATTTCATGAGAATCGGTCCACCCGTTTCGGAGGAGTATGCAGACTAACATTGTGACACGAGAATTTTATATATATTAAGATTATCAAGCTGAAGAGTTTGTTTGAACGCGCTAATCTCGGGAACTACTGGTCCGATTTGAAAAATTATTTTGGTGTAAGATAGCCCATTTATCATGGAAGCGGATATTATCACGCTAAGACCAACAGGAGCGGAGCAATGCGGGTAAAACCGCGGAGGACAGCTAGTGAGGAATAAAACTAGTCACAAATAACATGATATATTATGAATTTTCCAGCAAACAGTGCTAACAACCCGTATTTACACATGTTTATTTATATTCAATGCACAATCGTCGATTTTCACGTTAAATGGATTTTAAAAGCGCTGTATTTCAACGCTTTTTGGACGGCTTTATACAAGAGAATATTATTACGACTGCACATAAATATTAAAAGGTTTATAATATTATGTATGAATTTTAAACACACTGACTGACAAAAGTTTTCGAATCCCACCTGGTGATTGATTTTTTTCTAATATAACCTTTAAAAATTTAGCTCATAAAAAAAACAAAATTTCACATTCATCTGGAGTGAATAGAAATAAAAAAACGCAGGAATAACAGTTTTAGAAGGAAATATTTCTATGTTCAAGTCGTATAAGTTACATTTGAAATACACATTCAGATATGTACTTACAAAAATAATCCTCGTTAGAATATTGCTATAGATCCTACTAATATTATAAAGGCGAAAGTTTGTATGGATGTTTGTTACTCTTTCACGTAAATACTACTGAATGGATTTGAATGAAACTTTACCACAATATACCTTATTCATCAGAATAACACATAGGATAGGTTTTATCCCGGAAATCCCACGGGAACGGGAACTATGCGGGTTTTCCTTTGAAAACGCGGGCGAAGCCGCGGGCGGAAATCTAGTTTAAATATATAAGTACGTACTTACATGTTAAACATAATACTATCTTACCACAAAAAAAAACTTTAGACAGGGTTTATCTTTAAGCGCGGGTTCTCTTTAATCTGATTTTGTCGTATTTCACATAGACAACTATTAAAGTGACAAATCCCTAGTTTAAAGTTAGACTATGTTTGAATTGTTTTGTGGTAATATCAACACTGTGACTAGTGTGTTTTAATAATATTCAATTAGCTGTACCGGCCAACGTTGTTCTGCCATATTCTTATCACTTAAGTGTATGGAATGAAAAATGAAAAACAGATGTTGGTGCATTCTCAGATCTACCCAATAGGCGCAAAAAATTTAATGAGAATTGGTCCAGTCGTTTCGGAGGAGTATGGCAATATTGTAACACGAGCATTTTATTTAAATGGAGGAGATAAAGTGAATATTATATTTTACTAGCGGTCCGCCCCGGCTTCGCCCGTGGTACATATGAAAAATAGATGTTGGCCGATTCTCAGACTTACCCGATATACACAGAAAATTTCATGAGAATCGGTCCACCCGTTTCGGAGGTGTATGGCAACATTGTAACACGAGCATTTTATATTATAATTTTACAATTCACACTGTTGCATAAACCCGTCCCGCGCTGTACGAGCCCTCAGCAATTAGAGCATGACTCAACTGGGGATGGAATCGTCATATCCCCGTAGTTACACTAAAAATATATTTAACACTAGTTTTGCACGTGACTCTGTTCGCTATTTTTGAGGAAATATATAATAAAATACGTGTTTTAACAAGAGCTTAAATAACTCGTGAAGTTTATATGGCCGTTAAGTTTTCGTATTTTCTTAATTTTTTGGCGTTAATTTTTTGAGTTTTCTTTATAAGATCCTGAATTGATAATAACGATTTCATCATAATAAGAATTATCGATAACGGTCGAGCCGTTCACGCTGTGAACAAGGAAAACAGGCATTAATTTTTATATAGAAAGATTTTATGAGTTTTTTTAAACGAATTTTCTATGAATACTTTTTACTTTTTTTTTCATCTTTAACATGAAAATGAAACGCAAAATTGTTTGGTAAGCGCATAACTCGAGAATAGCTGAACCGATTTGATTAATACTTTTATTTAAATGGTAAATGTTAAAAATATATTGTAATGACATTTCAAAAGTGCTTCTAGAAGAAGTCTAATTGAATAAATAAATGTTTGAGTTTGAGTTTGAGTTTGAGTTTAAATTTCCTTGAAGTACGAGGATGGTTCTTATGGAGAGAAACGTAAACATGTAGCACGGGCGAATCGCTAGTTACAATTAAAACCAACAAAAATACCTTTATAATATACTAGCGGTCCGCCCCGGCTTCGCCCGTGGTACATATTTCGCAATAAAAGGCCTATGTTCTTTCTCAGGGTCTAAAGATTGTCTGTGCCAAATTTCATCAAAATCGGTCCAGTAGTTTATGCGTGAAAACCATACATACATACATACATAATTACAAACCTTTCCTCTTTATAATATTAGTATAGAAAGTATAACATCAAAGCCAGGTTAGTACTTTCATTATCCAGGCTTAGGGTCTGGTGTAAAAAGGCCACAATCGTAAAAGCGTGTCATGTCAGTTTGTCTTGTGGGCTATCAATGTATCGATACAGTTATGGCATGAGCGGGAGCGATTTATACAAAACAGTATTTTAAAGAATTAAATAATAATGGTTTAAAAAAAACTAAAAAAACACGCTTTTTATAGAAAACCGAACTAAAAAATAGAAAATTTTATCAAATTAGTGTATTGTCATCGGTCCTCAATAAATCTACAAAGTTTGAACGAAATCTGGCCGTTTAAAGTGGGTCAAAATCGCGCCCAAAGAAGTCGGTTACAAACATACAGGTGAAGCTAATATAAAGCGTGTAAAAAACATCGATGACGAGGCCGGATACGGGTATAGTTACTTATTTAAATAATATTATCTTGTTTTCGATATTTTGCTTGCATTTTAAAGACCTACATTTCGATAGAGTTTGAAAACGTATTTTAAACGCGATTTATTCACTCTTCTATTTTCCCAACACATAATTTTATTAAACGACAGTAAACGAAAGATTGAGATTGAGATTATAGTATTAATATTATTATAAAGGCGAAAGTTTGTATGGATGTATGGATGTTTGTTACTCTTTCACGTAAAAACTACTGAACCGATTACAATGAAATTTAGCACACATATAGAGGGTAACTTGGATTAACACATAGGATAGGTTTTATCCCGGAAATCCCACGGGAACGGGAACGATGCGGGTTTTCCTTTGAAAACGCGGGCGAAGCCGCGGGCTGACCTCTATTTTTAATAATTTATAGCCACGATAAACTCAAACTCAAACTGCCAACTGATATATAATATTAGAAGAACAAGATTCACTATTACAGCATTATCTCAAATTCAAATTCAGTTTCATTTATTTGGCACCAAAATAAAAATATATTTATACTAACTGCGCCACGTGGTTTCACCCGCATTGCTCCGTTCCTACGCCTTCCTCGATTAATGGGCTATCTAACATGTTAGTGAACTTAGCAGATCATTTTTAGCAGATCAAAAAAAAAATGTGAGTTCTTATCGCGTGCAGTTGAGTTCTACAGTTCCTGATATTTTTTAGAAATAGTTCTGGCGTTTTTACCTTAACAAACGACATTTGAAAAAACCCGACCTGGACCCGGCTTAACGTGATGCTAAGACGTAATGCTACGACGTGATGCTACGACGTGATGCTACGACGTGATGCTACGACGTGATGCTACGGCGTGATGCTACTCTGTGATGCTACGGCGTGATGCTACGGCGTGATGCTACGGCGTGATGCTACGGCGTGATGCTACGGCGTAATGCTACGGCATGTGTTACGGCGTGATGCTACGGCGTGATGCTACGGTGTGATGCTACGGTGTGATGCTACGGCATGATGCTACGGCGTGATGCTACGGCGTGATGCTACGGCGTGATGCTACGGCGTGATGCTACGGCGTAATGCTACGGCGCAATGCTACGGCATGATGCTACGGCATGATGCTACGGCATGATGCTAAGGCATGAAGCTACGGCATGATGCTACGGCATGATATTACGGCATGAAGCTACGGCATGATGCTACGGCATGATACTACGGCGTGATGCTACGGCGTGATGCTACGGCATGATGCTACGGCATGATGCTACGGCATGGTGCTACGGCGTGATGAAATTTGACATAAATAAATTTTCTAGTGTTTCATTTTACTTGAGTATTTCTAAAAAGTATCAGGAACTGTAGAACTCAACTGCACGCGATAAGAACTCACATTTTTTTTTGATCTGCTAAAAATGATCTGCTACGGGAAGTTGGCAGA
>CAJQZN010041298.1:0-22602 GCA_907164685.1 Colias eurytheme
TCTTCACCGTGTGTGATGCTTAAGCGTTTTTTTAACTATATTCATTAATTTATTATAAAAGGACAGGCTCTAACATATTAAAAGTCATATTTCTCATTAAACGCAAGAAATACATTATGAAAATACGCAACATGGGACATTAATTATTTCCGTTTTAACATCGAAGAGAAATTTGCAAGCGTAAGATTTCACGATATTAAATTGTGAACTCAACCTAATTCGTGTCAAGCCTTCGTCTACTATAAAACCTACATTTTACAAATATATTAAACATGATTTTTCTTAGAAATGAAAAAAATATATATTTTTAATTTAGAGCAATTTTTAACGTCGCAATGAAGAATGTTTAGAAAAGATGCTGCTATTATGATATAATTGGTTTCATATGCACATTATCTTGTTTAGCCCATTGAGCCTCGAACGGCCCGATCGGTCCACGACACAATAGATTTTCTATTGTGTCTGTGATTCCGGGGCCTGAGTTTTTAAATATTCAAAAATAAAAGCGGGTAGGTACAAGAATTTTTTAGGTAGGTACCTATAATCACTGTCACAAATATCAAAAACCAATCATCCATAATGTCAGTAATGAAATAGAATTGATAGTTATAAATACCAATTACTTTATATCTACACCATATTATGAACTAGACACTTAACCATCTTCCTATCTGTAAAACGTCAAAAATCGAAGTCTATTTGGAAAAACCACGAAACCCTTTTAGAGTTAATTACATACGCTATTATAGACGTTATTATTCAATACTCTTAATAGTTTATAAAAACGATGAGATGAGATAAGGTTTCAATTAAGCAACGACCGTCCAGTTATCAACATGAAAATTTTTGTGAGTAATTCTTGTATATTTTTTGTATCTCTGATAAGGTGTGTCATCTGATGGCTTAAAGAGATAATTTTTAGGCTGAATTATTAACACTTTGGACATTATTACTTTTTTCAATAATGTTTTTGTAACAATAATGAACACACGAATTTTTAGGGAGAACTTAACCTTATTCTTAATCTCATTCTTTCTGTAAATTGTCTAAAAATTTCAATATTCCTATTTTTTTTTGGTCGTTTAAAAACACTATTTACTTCCAGAAAGTTACAATAAATCGTAAATTAATCGCATTCATACAAAATTCTACACAAATAAATTCCAACTCCATTCCACTTTTATCACATAAATATTGACAATCAACTCCTTTTCAGTTACCAGTCCTCTTTTACCTGGCTGCATCAGAAGCGCAGTCATTCTTCGATCCCCTAGAAGCTGTATCGAGCATTGGATCAAACCTTGGTGATGAAATCGGTTCCAACGTGGAGAATATGATAGGTTCCACCTTGGGAATGGGAGATATGGCAGATGTGGAAGGAATGGGAGGAGGGGGAACGGAAGACATGGGTTTAGATGACCTGGGAGGAGAGGGGTTAAATGGAATTGGATTAGGCGGCTTGGAAAATGGCCTGGGACTTGATGGATTGGGGGATGGCATGGGACTTGGTGGTTTGGGTAATGGTATGGGGCTAGGTGGTTTAGCGAATGGTTTGGGGTTATTCGATTGATGTATAAATGAACAATAAAGCTTTTAAAATATAGGTATGACTTGATTCATTTATTTCCTTGATGCTTGTGCGTTGCATAGGCATAACATATGAAATATAAATAAAGTATGTATATTCTTTAGGTCATGTCTGATGTTCCTTTTGTATGCAATGAATGTGTAGTATCAATATACGTAAATAATATGATTAACATTTCGTTATATATGTTCATTTTTATTAACGTATAAATTAGCACAAAACTTGACCAAAACCGAATGAAATCAAATTCTAGATTTTCTCCAAAATACATATAAAAAAAATTCAGTTTATGTTTTTATAGCAAATAATGTTTGACAAATTTGCGACTCTACAAAACTTACTTTACTAAATTATGCGTTATTTATTCTCCCTTTACAAGTCTACCCTTTGAGTTACATTAAGGGACTTTATACGAACAAGTTGAAGGTTGAATTACAAAGTTGACATCCAAAATGCTTGTAAATATTCACGGCAAAAACATCTTGAGGCCTTTTAGAGTGTACGACACGATCGTACGACACGTCGCGTCGCATCGAAAACATACTTCTATTGCGCAAAAAGTGAGGGTTGTAGTCGTCCTGTTTTCGTTTTGTTAATTTGGGGCCGATTTTTCAATGCTTGGATAAAACTTATCCGTCCAATAAAGTATTACACGATAATATTAAAATGTCACGTAAACTGTCAAATACGGGCAATTACAATACGTTTTTAAAATAGTAGTTTTATACATTATTTGACGAATAAGTTTTATCCAAGGATTGAAAAATCAGCCCTTACTGTAATTTAGCGGTAAACGAGATTCGTCAAAAATGCATTTGCAAACAGATTTTTGTATAGCTAGGTACGCGTCCGCGTCCGCGTTAAAATGTAGAAGCCCTTCTGGCTAACATTGAGAGACACCACAAAAAAAAAAAAAAAAAAAAATAGGTACGCGTAGTTATATGTAGGTAGGTATCCATAAGAAAGTATTGAAATTACATCTGTGTTCGTTTTTGTATGCACAAATAACTTATACACTTTTGTATTAGAAAAGTAATAAAACAAAGTTATAGTAACGCAGTACAAATGTATGACAAATTATAAAAATTAAAATATATTATTTGAAATATACCGATCGCGATATCGTATCGGCATATGTAAAAATACTTTAAAGTAATTTTGCAATTATGAGGTTTACAATGTTATGTTTAATATAGCGTACTGTAACTTTGTAAGAGCCATTGTTATTGCTATTTAGGTAATAACCTAATTTTAGTCCAAAATGGATTTCGCATGTATGTTTTACTACATAAACTTGGCTATCTGTATGTCAAATTTAATTAAAAACTGCGTTTTGTAACAAACACGGCTATAAATCTTGACATTATCAACCAAATATGGCTATGAATTATTAATGTGATATTGAAAAATAATGTAATTCGTAAACATTAAATTCTATAACAAAATTCCACGCTTATTTATAGATGGCAGCAAAAACAATTTATCATTTATATCATCCATTATTCTTATTAGTTGTCTCCACCCACAGCTTTGAAATTACCTGAAACAAAGTAAAAATCTAATAAATATAAGGCCTTATACACAATATAGGAATAGAATAGAATAGAATAGAAAACACTTTATTGTACAATGCACACAAAAACAAAATTTACAAAAAAACGATATTTAACTTAAAATAAATGTACAATTTGGCGGCCTTATCGCTTAAAAGCGATTTCTTCCAGGCAACCTTGGGGTATAGGAAAAATAAATCAGTAAAAAGGTAGATAGTGCATAAATTAATTATATAATAGATTACATATACTTAAGAATCAAATAATATTATACAAAAACAAATGAGAAATGAGCAGTATAGGAATACAAATATTAGAAGAGAGGAAAATAAATTTACATAAATAGATAACTAAATCAGCAAAGAACATAGACAAACAGCATTAGAGAGATAGATAGTAGTTCTTAACAAGAGTTTTAAAACTATATAAAGATTGGGCTTGCCTGATCGTTGTCGGGAGAGAGTTCCACAATCTTACGGCTTGTACGGTAAAAGAGCAATCGTAGAATTTGGAAGTGTGAACAGGCATACAAAGCGTAAGATTGTCGGAGGAACGGAGATTGAGTTCATGAGAAGACCCCATAAACACAAATCTTTTTTTCAAGTAGGAAGGAGTTCTAGGATCAAAAAGGATGGAGTATAATAAGGAAAGGATATGCATATTCCGGCGAAGACGGATAGGAAGCCATCTGAGCTGTGAGCGGAAATCGGAGATATGGTCGAATTTACGTAAACCAAAGATAAATCTAATTGCAAAATTTTGAAGACGTTCCAATTTGTTAAGGTGCTCCTCAGTAAGGTCTAAATAGCTTGCATCAGCGTAGTCAAGGATAGAAAGAAGCAAAGACTGCGCGAGCAAAATTTTCGTGGGTTTTGGTAGAAAATTGCGCAGTCGTCTTAACATCGAACCAACCCCAAAGATCTTACGGCTTACCTGTTGTACGTGTTCTGTCCACGATAGAGTTTGGTCAAACCATATGCCGAGATTTTTAACCGTCGGACTGTAGTCAACATCAACACCATCGATAGTAATTGCAGGCAGGTCTTCAAAAGAAACCCTAGATATGAAGTGAGGACTGCCTATTACTATTACTTGCGTTTTCGTTGGGTTAATTTTGAGTCCATACTGATGAGCCCATGTCACAATAGCACGCAGATCATTATTGATACACTCAACAGCTTGTTCAAGATGCTCAAGACTTGCATGGGTGTAAATTTGTAAATCGTCTGCATATAGATGGTAGAGAGAAGATAATTTACAAGTTATTGAATTAATAAATACGCTAAAAAGGAGTGGTGACAACACGCCGCCTTGAGGTACACCAGCAGTGATATCGCACCAAGTTGAAAAATTATTATCAACACGAATACACTGCCGGCGACCATGTAGATAGCTACGAAACCAGTCGATCACTGCAGGAGATATATTAAGAGAACTCAGCAATGCCAACAATATATCGAAATCAACGGTGTTGAAAGCATTGGAAAAGTCTATAAGAGTAAGAATTGTTAGCTGTTTATTATCCATTGCCAGACGAATATCATCTGTAACCTTGACAAGCGCAGTGACCGTACTATGACCGGCTCTGAAACCGGATTGTAAAGGATCTAATAAGGAGTTTTTCGTTAGAAAAAGGCACAGCTGTTGCTGTACTAGTTTCTCGAGGATTTTTGAAAGGAAGGGCAGGATTGAAATGGGACGATAATCGGAAAAGCTGGAAGGGTTAATCTTTTTCGGGAGAGGAACTACATGAGCGTCCTTCCAACTATCGGGGAAGCTAGCGGTTGAAATAGAGAAATTGAGGATATGTGATATGATAGGAGTGACTATGTCAAGGATAGGTAGGATCATAGTACGGCCAATGCCATCACAGCCCAGAGCATTCGAAGCAATGGACAATATGTTCTTTTTAATATCACTGTCAGTGAACGATGTGAAATTGAACGGAGGAAAACTAGGGGTCGGCAAAGATGAAAGAAAGTTAATAGTATCAAACTTAGTATTGCTATCTAAAGGAGCAACCGAAGAAGTAAAGTGTTTATTTAATTGGTTTAGGTTGGTATTGAGAGGAATATTAGTATTAGATTTGCCAACTCCAAGGGTTTTAAGAAATTTCCAGGTACTACTTGTGTTGCCGTTCTCAACAGATTTATGGAAGTGGCGTCGTTGCGCATCTCTACACATCGTATTGCAGCGATTACGAAGAGCTTTATATTTCTCCCGGTTGAAGTCTGAGTTGTTCTGCTTGAACCTTGATTTAGCCAAATTCTTCTTGTGAACTAGCGATTTCAGCTCATCAGTAAGCCAAGGAGCCGGAGCATGTTTCATTCTAATAGCTCTAATGGGTGCATGGACGTCGTACAATTTTACAATAATAGTGTTGAAGACATCAACTTTAGTTGTCACTGTGTCGGCAGAGAAAACGGGAGACCAATCTATTTTTTGTGCATCTTCACATAGACGTTCTAAGTTCATATCACGAAAATTACGCTGCAGCAGAACCTTGTGCTTCTTTTTAGGAGGACGTAGGAGGTATGACAGGAAGATTAGGTCATGAAAGGAAAAGGCGTCGGCGGAACATTGCCCGTGTTTCGAAACATGGCTAGTGGAAGAAACAATAATTAAATCTAGGAAAGAAGGATTACAGCCAGGAGCAGAGTGGGTAGGATTAAGAGGAAGTATGTTTAAATCACAAGAGGAAACAACAGAGGAAAGTTTATGACTACGGGCATCATTTTTCAAGAGACAAGTATTGAAATCACCCATAATCAGTACGTGTTCATAAAGAGGTCGTAGGTTTTCAAGGATAGTTTCAAAGTTATGGAAATAATTGACAAGGAGAGAGGGAACATAGAAAACACCTAAAAGGATTTTTTTATTCGAAATATTTAATTCTAATAGGATATACTCGGCCGCATCATCTGGCGGTGGCTGAGGAGAAGTGCTGACGATAGAAAACGGTATGTCGTTGCGTAAGTAAATAGCAACTCCACCCCCTCCACGGCCGGTGCGGTCGTTACGTATCAAATTAAAACCAGGAAGGGAATAGGTAACGGAAGAAAGGCAGGGTTTGAGCCATGTTTCAGAAATAAGAAGGGCATGGATGGGAGCATTGGAAAAAGATGCAAGCAAATCGTTGAAGTGGGCCGGAATACTTTGCGCATTTATATGGATAAGATTAAGGTTGTTAGGAACATTGGAAAAAGTGGAAGCAAGCGTTTTGTCGAGTGGTAAATACTCTGTGCTATGGAAACTATCATTGAAACTGTTATTTGAGCTGGATAAAGTATGGTAGGAGTCACTGCAATCTGTGTCATTTAATAGAGCAATCTTTGTAAATTATATTTAAGTATAATAAAGAAATAAAAGATAGATAAATATATGTATAATATACAGAAAGAGAAAAATATAAACGTAAATTTGAATAAAGAGAAAAAAAATATATATATACAAGAAAAAAAAATATATAAATAATAAATTTTCCTATACCCGCCAGCAGCATTAGAAAGTAATACATAAATCACACAAAACATAATGGAACGTTAAAAAATAATAATAATAATAATTCACAAATGGCAACAATAATTGAGTTGACAACTACTAACATCTTGTCTATATCTGACAGGTGACAGCTCACAATCACAACATTGAAATGACAATTGACATTTGACAAGTTAGTTTGGATTATGAGAGATACAAAAGTAAACAAAAGTAATTACATATTAATTATTAGAGGGTAAAAAGCTAAGAGGTAAAATACCACAGATAAAATAATTTTGAAGTGAATGAAATAAACAGATCGTGAACAAAAGAAGCAAGAATGAAATTAAAAGAAATATAATAAGTACCTAATGGGTGGTATAACCTCATAGATTTGAAATTTACTTTTACTTTTTAGGACGCCTCGTTCGAGAGCCGGTTGTCCCCTTGATATCTTTAGTGTTGTTGGATGTTGCAGCAGATAGCTCAGTGCTATCACAAGCGATAAGATCAAGGTCCTCGGATGAAACAACTCTGTGGCGAACTCCATCAGAGGTCCGGATGATAATACTCCCCTCAAGCGTCCAACACCTTGGAATACCAAACTTCTTGCGTGCAGCCATAAAAGTGTCATGCCTGGCCTTTGTGAGATACTCAGAGATGGTAATACCCGTGTTCTTGAAGCAAGTTTTAGAGAACCAAACATGATCCCTCATTGGCAGACTTTTAAATTTGACTAAAATAGGCCGGGGCTTATCGGTATTGCCACGACCCAAACGATGACAGCGACTAAAGCTTTCGGGTACAACCTCAGGTTTTTGAAGCTGGTCAGCGAGCACTTTAGCGACCAGTGCAGCAGTATCTTCTTTTCTCTCCTCAGTAACTCCATGCACAAGTAGCATTTTGCGGCGAGATCGAGTTTCCTGCTGGTCGGATATTTTAAAAAGTAACTCAACTTGTGCATGCAAAGTCTTCAGCGAGGTCATCACAAAAGAGCGGAATTCATAAAATTCAGAAGACACAACATTTGAATTAGGTGAAGTTGGTGCTGTCCCATGTAGGTTTTTTTCAAACTCTGCCATCTTTGAGGTGAATAATTCAGTCATCTCTGTCAGTGATTGCTTGATAGAGTCCATTGTGACTTAGTGGTTGAATATTTGAAAGTTGTGAATAGTTTTATAAAATAACTAAAGGAGATATGTTGCTGGTAGGTACAAGGTCTTATACAGCCATAAATTCACACTTATTAAACACTTTAAATATTAAAAATACAATTATTTTCGAGAGCACAGAAAAATACGTTAATCTAGGCACACACCTACCCTCGAAAAAAAGTTATAAGTATAGGATAACATAAGAGTGCGAAAATTTGTAAATTTATTTATTTATATAGAAAGAC
Organism: Colias eurytheme; assembly: GCA_907164685.1. Lineage (NCBI taxonomy): Eukaryota > Metazoa > Arthropoda > Insecta > Lepidoptera > Pieridae > Colias > Colias eurytheme. Next base: position 8,021 of record CAJQZN010041298.1, read on the forward strand.
AAGGAAAGTCAATCTGAATTGCCCTTATTATAATTAATATAATTATCTTTTAGTCTCTTTCTCATTACATAATTTGTCCAAGAAACAAAATTAACAAAGTAGATTAGTACTAAGTCAGATTAAAAAAAGATTTAGGTATAGGTCTTAAATACAGATTAAACTTGATAGTTAAAAACGCAGTTTCTGAACAGTTCTCTCATAATTGATTACATCATAATGTTGCGAGATGATAAGATATAATCGATTAAGTTAAATCGATTTATAATGACAATCGATTATTTCCTTAATGACCGTATAAAGGTTTATGGGAAGAACCTGAGTTAACAGTCAATCATCAACTGCCTAGTGATATGTTATTGAATTCATAACAATGAAACTCACGGTAAATATTTATTCATGTTTCTTGACGTAATTTAACTGAGACAACTTTTACTTTAAATGTGTAAAAATTTGAAGTAAAAGTTGTCTCATTGCTAAAATGTCTAACATAATAATATGAAACAAATAATATACAAAGGCAAAGGCAAATATTGGCCAAAAAGATTGTATTTCTTTATGTAAATATAGAAAAATCGACTGAGTTATAGGTTAACCTTCTATACAACTTTATTACAAAACGTTCTGTAAACATATCTAATTTAATTTAACAACCAACATTCACAGGTAATTTTAGCATGCCTCGTTTGCGTAGCAATCGTGGAGGCGCAATCCGACCTAGTAAGAGAAATTCTTAAGCGGAAGATCGCATCCATCCTGGCCAGACGGTTGGCCCATGATGGCCAACTGGGGGAGTCAAGTAGGGACTACGCAAGGGGCAGACATTACGCTGGTAGACGGTATGATAATGGGGCAAGTGGTGCTGAAGGAGCCGCGTTCCATAATGCGGGTAGACGCGAATTTCATAACATTGGACACCATCACAGCAAACTTGTTCAGGTAAGATTTTTGATAAGGAATTTTGGAGCAGATTAACTTCAGAATCCTGTATCTATACATTCAACTAGACGTTTACTTAGAATGCTTATAAATCACGTCATATACATAAGGAACCACATAGACGAACAGGGAACGACGTGGATGTGTCAATACCAAAAAATCGGTCCTAACAAAAATAAGATATTGGTATTTGAAAGATAAAAGCCTCTCACACATAATCGATTGCCATTTCTGAAACTACGTTTTATGCGATTGATATATAGAAAACTTTTAGCTATATGGTAAATTGAACTTTTCCAGGTGACCAAAAAGGAGTCCTCAGAGAGTCACAACATAGGCGGTTCAGAGGCTTACGACAACGCAGCAGCAGCCGGCAGACGGTACCACAAACACCATAGCGGCGCTAGCGAGGATGCCAATGATTTTTCGAGAGGACAGGACCAATCCATTTCAGCTTAATATAGTATGCGATTAAAAAGGGATGAAGTGTTTTATTATTATTATTACACGCTTTATATTAGCTTCACCTGTATGTTTGTATGTTTGTAACCGACTTCTTTGGGCGCGATTTTGACCCACTTTAAACGGCCAGATTTCGTTCAAAATTTGTAGATTTATTTAGGACCGATGACAATACACTAATTTGATAAAATAAATAATAGTTAAAAAAAATAAAAAACACGCGTTTTATAGAAAACCGAACTAAAAGCGTGTTTTTTAGTTTTGATAAACTATTATTATTTATTACTTATATTATTTCCAAGTGAATTAATTAGTTCGTGCGATAAAATCACCCACAAGCCTTCCGCAGTTTATCCAGTATAGCTCCGTTCCCTTTGCACTTAGCGTGATGTTAGATATCTTATAGCCTTCCTCGATATATAGAATATCTAAAACTGAAAGAATTTTTCAAATCGGACCGTATTACCGTAATAACATATAAACAAATCTTAACACCAGATTGGCAGCAGTTACAATCTTACTTATTAAAACCTTGAAGATATTTCTGTTCACAAAAATATTTCAATTCAATGATTGTACTAAAATTGTAATAAAATTAACTAAAAGTACACTCGCCTTTCATAGCTGTATGTCCTCTACCAATAAACTTGAGTTTCCTCTATAGAAGATTAACTTAAAACGAAGTTGCATGTACCAGCTAGTCAAGATTAATTCCTCGAGTTTACACATTGCCTCTCCATCCCCTGCCATTTTTAATTAGGCAAAGAGCCTTAAACGAAAAGCGAAAGCAAAACCAGGTCAGATGTGTATTTAGATTACTGTATATACTGGTTGTTGCCTGTCGATTCTCTTGTCTATTAAGCATTTAGCTTAATGTAACGGATAAGATAACCTTTATGTTTAGGTACGGTAAGCAAACAAGATACGATAGCAGAAATAAAACAAACAACGCAAATAGAAATCGTTTTTCATATAGATATTGTACTATGGAAAGCCAAGTTCAAAATCGTTGAAAAAAATTTGACAATAGCATTTTTACAAATATAAAAAATGTCAAAAAATTATTTATAGGCGAGAATGGTGGATCATTATCGTAACTTGATAGGTCTTAATAGTGTTTTAGAGAATATCAGGTATTTAGGAATAGATACAGATAAGTATAACAATATCGGAGGTTGTTATGATGAAAAGAATAACATCTATCATATGAATTATCCTCTCTCTGGTTTGAAAGAAAATTATGAAATAAAACTGAATCCATTGTATTGAAAATTGAAACTTCACATTTCATTAAACTCGCAAAAAAATAAACCATTAAATTTGAAATCAATATTTTAAATATTCACAGGTATCGGTATTTCAGTAGAATGAAATTTAATATCCTCAGTGCGTTCACCTGCTGTTTAAAATATTAATACTTTACGAGGTTTATTTTTCAAGTGAGTGCGATTTAAATTACCTAAAGGAGAATGGGCATTTTACTATGGAAGTTGGGCCTGAACCCTTGAGTTGGACCAATACACATGAGATATTGTTTTTATAATAGATCATAACACATAGATAACGGGAAAAATATATATAAAAAAATAATCAACCGGGTTTTTGTACAGTCACATCAAATTTTATTTCTTTGTGTATAATATTTTTTGCAGTAAATAACTGTTATAAGACAATGATAATATCTTTATGTTACTCCAATTCACTTTCACTTACAAATACGTTCTAATCTTAAGCCTTCTAATAACCGAAATACACTGATATTATGTTTTGTAACAGGTACCTAGGTATACCGTGTTAATTATAATTCAACGTAGTAAGACTTTTTTGTGGTTAAACTCAGTCACTCCAGTGACATTTAGATTTATATTTAGTTCACTCGAATTAAAAACACCGTTGTGCGCAAAAAATAGCCAAATAAATAAAACTTTTTGCCTTGACTGTACATGAACCCGGTTGATTTATTTTTTTATTTTATTTTTTTTGTAAGGTATATGTAATGATCTATCACAAAAACAATATTTCGTGTGTATTGGTCTTAGCCCAAGTTTCAGGCCCAATTTGCCCATTCTCCTTTATCTGGTGCAACTATTTCCGCAGATTTATTTTAAAAAATTTCTTCACAGCTGCAAGATATAAAACATTTAAAATTAAAGGTTTAAAAATAAAAATATATAATGGAATCATTTAATTTCAATTTTTTTCTTGGCTGTTGTTTTTTTGAACGAGCCCATAGATTTTTTTGTCTGTGTATTTTTTCACTGATCTCTGGGTTCGTCTACGAAATAATTAATTGTTCTGAAGGTGAATCGACTTTAAGTCATCATATCTATTTCTCTCTCTATTTACTCCCAAAATTCACTAAAATACCGAATTACATTAGCATTTAATGATTCTTAGTTTTCCCACAATTAATTAAAGAAATGGAACTTCCATCAATCTAATTCTCAGCGTAAAGAACCAACTAATTTTCTCCTAAAATCAATTATTTAATTTAATCGTATTCTATATATGCAAATTAACTTCTTGTTAAGAGATATTTTGTTCTTGTCACTTTAAGTGTTCTAAAGTTTTATACAATTACGAAGTTTAGAATGCGAGGTAAAAAATAAGATCAAAAACAAGTCTTTATTTAGATTTATTCATTTTCTTTCTGATAATAATTATTTTTGGCGGTAAACGTACCGATTTAAGGATTTCCATTTACTGATTCATAATTTTATAATTTTCAATAATCCTAATATTTTAATTATTCATCGTGACTGAATGAACCACGATTGTCGTAAAATATATCACTTTTTTATCGTCATCAAAATTATTGTTAAGGAAATTTACTAATGAAGCGTTTTCATACTTCAATACAATTTTACATTTCTTAATTCCTAATAGGTATACTCGTTTGATCAATTCAAAAACGGCTGATCAGATCTGAATGAAACTTGGCATAGTGATAGATTTGAAGCCGCATCTAGGCATGTGAAAATCTACATAATCCAACTGGTTATTGATAGATGTATTTATAGAAAATATTTTAAATATTCTTGTATTAGGTATAGTAAAGTTCCATTTGAGGATTTTCATTCTTAGTCACGATATCGAATCTCTTTGATCAATATTTAAATACAATTGTAAATTGATGCAAAAATAATCCTAGTTAAATATTTTATTATATTAAATCGTATATTTTTTTAGAATCGCCCGTGTGAATAGAGCCTAATATAGATATATAAACTGGATAAAAGTGAATTCGAGCGAACAAAACCTCATTCCGGACACAATCGCCTATTATCTCAACAATATGAACACCTTTGTGAGTATTCCTATTAATTTTATAATAAAAAATCTATTTTATATTTAGATAGTATATTTTTTTTTGTTTTTATTGTGGTGGGAATTATATTTTTTGTGTGTATGTTTGTTACTCTTTCACGGGAAAACCAGTTATGTAGCTTATCTACAAGACTAAAAATACCTACTCGCTTTTTCCCGCGGGCTCGTCCGCGTGTGACGCCGCGCGGCAAAGCTAGTAACTATAATTCCGTTACTGAGCTTTTTCCATATTTCAACACCTCATACATAATTTTATATTGAAGACCATTATATTTGAGTAGAAAAAATTGGATAAAGTATTTATATACATATATATACCTACTATTTTTTTTACTAACAGTAATATATTTTTTAATTTCTCCTTTTTCACTTTTACAGGCAATCATCATCGCTAGCGCAGCTACCCTTCTTTTCTTTATGGTAATGACTTATTTATATCAATCTTTTTTAATCTGTGACGGGTTTTGTGTCTCATTTTTTAGAGACATAGAGTAACACGAATTCAAAAGTATTATTTTAAACTACCTTCTTTATAATATGGCTTATTAAAATCGTGTTGAAATTGCGTCAATATATTTTTGGAAATTGTATATCTCTATGAATGCATTTAAATTATTCATATACCGATTGGGTTAAACTTTTTTGACAACTTAAATAAATAACGATAAGCAACAAAATATCTCAAGTTCTATTAAAATAATTTACTAAACAGTAGATATCAAGTAGGTCGGTATTGTTATGATAATAACTCATAGCCTTATAAACTAAAAATAACTTTATAATCTCTAGTTCAATTATTCGAGTTAAAACCTTTTAAAATTTTGAAAAAAAAAATTCAGTCTGCTGCTTAAGTTGCTACGAACGAACGATTAAAAAACTAGCAGTATCCTGGAAGGACAAAAATTTCCAATTCATATTAATAACTTAATTCGTTTGACGAAAATAACATTTTAAAGTTTGTATCAAAGCATAATATTTAACCTTCAGTAGTTACAGTAACGTATATAACCACGACCATCAAAATGCGAAATTTGTTAGTTTTATTTTAATAATACTAGAATAGTAGATATTCCACTAAATCAGCCATTTTCTTTTATTCAGGCCACAATGACTGACGCCTGTATCATACCGATTCCTCCACCGGACGGCTTTACAAAAATCGCTAAGAAAGTCTTTGAAAAAATCAAAAACTAAACCGAAACATTTCCTGGCCATTAATATAATAATGCCAATGTAACAATGATATCCGAAATGCTAGATCCAATGAAACATCTAAGTGAAATCTTTCACTTGTTCTCTTCTAAAATTAAGTTCTAAAAATTACCCATAGAGATTTGTAAACGAAATTGCGTATACGCACTTGGCATTATAATGTTAATGTCACATCGAAATATTCTTGTTTGTCACGAATAAACTTATTAACTATTCTTCGGGTTTTTAATTTGAAACCTTATTTTGTGCGCCAATGTCAATGTCGGGAACATTATGTATGTGTCAAGGAATATTTAAAGTGGAACGCAAGGATGTTACATCTGACTGGGCCCTCGTACAATGGGCATTCATTGTTGGGCGAGTACGGGCAATCATGATAGTGTAGAGGGTCTAAATGTCTATGTAGATTTTTATTCATAATCGACGTAATGGCGGCAAACATCGACCATCATTTGTTGGGCCAACGCCTCCGATTGTGAAGAGGACCCATAACATTTTATGACCGTTATTTTATTTTTTCTACCTACTTTATACTAGTTTTTTCCACACAGGCAACTCAGGCCAATGCCTGCGTCGTGCCGATAAATCCAGAGAAGGCTATGGAGTTCATGGGGAAAATGGTGGAGAAGGGGCAACAAATAGTTACGAGCCAATAATTATTTTATAACTAGTACAATTAACAATCCGGAGGTAATGTTGGCATATAATAAAAGTGAAAGTCGCAATGTAAATTGATAATAAACATATAATTGTACTTGAATATATTTTATTTACTTTTTTAAGTATACATGCTCATTCTTAGGATCCTTTTTGTTTATATTCAAAGAAGATATTTGTGAAGAAATAGTCAATTATCAGATCAAGTTATCATAAACAAAAGAACAATTCTAACAACTTTTAAAGCTTCAAATATAGGTAGGTATACCTATATTATCTCACCATTCAGTTCTAATAATATTCTAGTCCAAATATACATACCTACCCAAGATAATATATTAACATCATACTAATATATAAAAAGATGCATATACACTATACATGTCTATCTAGGAATCGAACCGACACCTCAACCTTACAACAAAAAAACCCATGTTAAAAACACAACCGCAACGCAAAAGCGGAATCATTTATTCAAGACGTTTCACTAAACAAACAAAACTACAAGTCACTTTGCCACTTACAAACAATCTTGAATAATACAACAATAATTTCATTATTCGTCCCCCACCGAGGACTTTCTGAAACTTCTACGAGAGTGTAAAAGCCTTCGTCCCAATAATAGAATTACGTCTTTTGTCTAACGGGCCTTGAAAAATTATATTACATTAAAATGCTCGTGTATTTCGTTTACAAGTTTAAGACGCCTGTTACAAAAGTATTCCGCAAATAAATACTAGTGTATCGTTGTATTTATTATACTCAATAAAACATTCATTATAGACTTCCTATACAAGCACTTTAGGATCGTCGTACCATAATTTTACTATTTACCACCGGTTCAGAAAGCAGTCTCTACAAAGAAGAACCGAACTACTGAAAATGTAGACTTAAAAATTGGTATTTGTAACTAGGGTGCCTACCTACTGATGAATATAATCCAATCCATGAATAAGAGCAGACGTCTATCAACAAATACTGAACTGACGAATCACGATTTTTTTAAATAAAAAAACACGCTTAAATAACACATGAAATTATTGTATTGTCATCGATCCTTTATCTATACTAATATTATAAAGAGGAAAGGTACAAACCTTTCCTGTTTATGCGTGAAAACCATACATACATACATACAAATGTATGTATGTATGGTTTTCACGCATAAACTACTGGACCGATTTTGATGAAATTTGGCACAGATAATCTTTAGGCCCTGAGAAAGAACATAGGCTACCTTTTATTGCGAAATATGAACCTTGGGCGAAGCCGGGGCGGACCGCTAGTAAGTGTAAAAAGTTGAAATAAATCTGTCAGTTTAAGGTCAAAATCGAGTCTAAAGGAGTCGGTTACATACAAACATACAGGTGAAGCTAGTAAAAGCGTGTTACAAAAACACGAGTGAAGATGTTTATTTCTGCCAACTACAATAGTTTTTTAGTCGGAAAGTCGACTGGTGGAAATCGATGAGCAGTCAGCAGACAAGTTTTTAAAATGTAACTTTTTATCGTTCCTAATGACTTGTGTTTCGGACAGATAAATAAATGTTACTTAATGTGATACAGGTTCATTTATATTTATATAGATTATATTATCGAGTTATAAAATTGTGTTAAAAGTGTCAGTTTGTGTTTTTATACTAAAGACAATAAAGTACTTGGACTGCGTATTAACGCAGAAATCACATTTACTTTAAAAGGTTACAATTTCTTTAAAATATAAACACTGCTACTTTAAAATAATAATTCAGTGTACTGGAAATTGTAATATATTTATTACAGTGCATTTTATTATTCATAACCTAATACCTTGGATACATTTCCATTACCTTTGAGCAAATTAGAAGCATATTCTCAGCATAATTTAAAACAATGAATAAATCACTATAAAATCATATTTGTTTTATTTTTGAAATCCTTACGAATTAAGCGTACAAATTCAATGATCAAAGGCATAACATTAAAGTAAACGCAGGCGTAGCAAAATTCAATATTAGAAAATTGAGTGAATAGATTCTATATAAAAAATACAATAAGAGCTAGCGCGCACGAGCAACTTTGTCTCCGCAACTATTTTGTCTCTTCCATCAATTGTATGGGGAGTTGCGTCGCTACGTGCGCGCACTTTCATACTAGCCCTTGGGTAGAGAGACAAAATAGTTGCGGAGACAAAGTTGCTCGTGCGCGCACGACTTAATTGAAATAAAATATTCAATTCTTATCTATTAACATCTTGTTATCTACCTATGCATGGTTTACCCAGAAAAAGTCGCTGATTAACAATTAGGTTGCCATAAATATATTGTACAGAATTTATAACACGTCAGCATTACTGTACAACCAAAATATTGATTCTGCTACTAATTGTACTACACATACATCTTATGCAGAGTTTCTTACATCACCATGTTAGAAATAGCTCTATTCCTGAAAACAGACAAACCCACAGGCCCGAACTGATATCTTAAATATTTTCTTGTGTTTGATTTTACGCGAGTATTATACATTTAGAAATAAAAGATTTTAACGAATTTTAAATGCGATTTATTCATTATATTACTATCCCGACGTTTCGCACACTTTACAGCGAGCATAGTCACGGAGAGAATACGATGTTATATGTCTTGATGGTTATTAAAAAAATCGCGTTTAAAAACTGTTAAAATCTTAATTTCTATACTTGTAGGCCGTTTTAAAATCTAATCATCCTTAACAAAGATGTTTGTGAATCCATTTTCTCTAACAAGGTCCCCTCCTTTGATCTGCCGACTTGTAGTGGCCATTATAATTATGTTCAAGGAATCAATATTTGTTAGACCCTTGACGTTTACAATATTTTATTTCAGGAATTTTGAACAAAGACGGAGATCGCAAGGTTATCTTACTAGGTATATCTAAAAGCATATAAACAGATACCTAGGTATATTTCTTTTCAATTCAGCTCAAGATTTTAACGGGAATAATATTTTTAAATATTTTTCTTAAAAAAACGTAGTGAAAATGTGAAATTGTACAATTCTCACAAAATCGAAAGTACTGTTCAATATCGACCACAAGTAACGATTGTTCATCATTACTTAACGGCATCCATTACTTGGAAATTTGTTAATTTTTCATTGACCATAATTAATTACAATTTAATACTAAACTAATTGAATGTCTTTAGTGCATCAATATAAAAACCAAACGTTTTAACGTATCTACATCATTCGGTCTGGTGTATCAACAACAACATGAAGCTTATCGTAAGTTTGCAAATGTCTATTAGCATTTTATTTCCTTTATTTAATTGTCCAAATATTCTAAAACAGTTCATATTTCACAGGTGGTCGTTTCCGTACTTTCCTGCGCGCTCATGCTCGAAGCGGTACCCTTCGGGGTGCTTGGCTTGGGCTCAAGAGCAGCGCACGCCTTGGGCAATCATCTATTAGGACTTGGCAGTCGTGGCGAGCGCGGCCTCGACGATGTAGCCGGCAACTACAGTCCTGAGGGCATCCAAGACAATTTGTCCAACTTGGATGCTGATGGCAATCCGATAGTTGCGGGAGCGCGTATTGGTGCTGGTATATTGAACGAAGGCGCTCGCGATATTGGTATCGGTGATTTGGGACTGGGAGGTGGAGAGTCGCACAGCAGGAGGTACGCCAACGGCAGGAACCGAGCCGCTCAGAACTATAACAGAGGCGAGGGCGGCGCGCAGAACCAGTACGCACACAACGCTGGCGCTAATGAGTTCCACAATGTTGGACATCGCCACAACAAGGCCGTGACGGTAAGCTTCTAATCCGATTATAGTAAACTGGTAGCTAGATACACCTTACGTTGAAAGAATTATATTCCTCCATTAAAGCGAGCAAGTAAACAGCAAACATCCTTAATCGCATTTAAAATTCGACTCTGACCACAGAAAACCATACCAAATATCTAACTTCACACACATCTTTCTACTTAATTAGTTTACCTATGCAAACTTTAATACCATTCGTTAAACAAGTCATCATATAGCAACTACTATTACTCCCCAATTTATTATACCCCCAAACCATCTCCAGGTGACCAAATCCGAGAACGACGAGGACCACAACATAGGCGGCTCCGCGGCTCACAACATCGGCTCCAGCGCAGGCCGCAGGTTCCACAACCACGCTAACGGTGCCGTCGACCAAGCCAACGACTACGCCCAGGGTGATGACCAATCTTCTGGCTTGATCCAGTAAGAAGTAGAAACTAAGATGTATTTCTATTTCTTAAATGTGTTTTTCAATAAATACGTTTTCAACTAAAATGTATTTTATTCCCAAAGCTAATATATTGCCGTTTTATCGTTGCATATGAACACCAGAAATGAATTCTGAGTAAAAAATACAAACACAATAGATGTGAATCAGACGAATAAAAATACTAAAATAAAACCTAAAGTTAATAATATAATAAATTAAATTAAATTGCAAAGGTAAAAAATGGAATTAATAAATATATTCATATTATTATGAAAATTACTCAGTCGTAATTAATTTAAGAAATATCCATCAAACCATTCAACATAATATTACATACTCAAAATAATAAGTTCTTAAAAACTACATATATAACATTTTCACACTTCACACCATTTAATCACATCACCAAAAAGAACCTCTACATTTCTATTAATCTTCTAGAATTGAACTATAGCAATATCATCAATTCTACTCGATAGCGCCTCTCAGATTTCACAATACCACACTGCGGTCCTGTATAGGAATACAATACAACTGAGAATGAAATAAAATACAAAATATATTAAATAAAACGATCTCATCGCCGCTGTGCATTCTGATACTGACAGGTGTGTCTTCAACAGATATGAGAACAGTTTATTTATGAAAATATCGAATCGAATGATCTTTTCGATACAACATGTTTATATCATTACGACATACATACGATTTTCAGTAACCGTCTAACAAAGACTTAAATAAAAACAGATTGTCTAACAAAGATTTAATCGATGAAACAAAATCAAATTGAAATGTTTCTTATTTCTATTACATGATAGCATAAAAATGGGTGATAATTTAAGATACAAAAACCATAAGAACTTTTCCTATCTATATTTAGCTCTTCAACCGATGTCCTCCTTACTATTCAACCAATTATAAAACAAAAGCGTCTCCATTTCAATGGTCACTTATCACCACAACTGTCCACCATTAATATTCAATCATAGGCATCCAAAACTTGCACTAACCATAACATAAGATGACCGCAAAAAGCAGGGTCACACATATTAATACCACCATATTTTAACACCAGTCAACAATACATCGTTGGAGAGTCGAACCAGCCTCAGTATGGTGTGGTGACATCATCACATACCTACTTACCTTATAAGTTGCTATAGGTGAAACAAAAACGTTTTACGATTTTACCAAGAGTATATTTTGTGAGTAGAATGTTTCGGTAGTCATTTTTTTACTGAAACGCGTAGTAAGTTTAGTAACGTACTTTATGGACCAATATCACAATATGTATACTAAAGTAACTAATTTAGCAGTTTTAGATATTTATTTTCATATTGTTTTAATGTTTGCCTTTTAACTTTCAAATAAGCTTAACATAACAAATCCAGACGCTACGAAACATGTAAGGTAGAATTAATGTATTGTCACACCCCGGACACTCCATACAAAATTATCGTTTTGACAGTCACACTGTAGAGACTACAAATGTGTCTAACGCTTTATGGTTGGCTAAAGAAATTCGCGTTTTTGTGATGAAATACATCCGTAAACAGCACAATATCTAACATCTTCGTTGCGTATCGTCCTTGCAGAAAAATGCGGGCCATCTATAGCGAGATCGTGCGGGGAGAGTGTCCGTTCTGTAATGTTTAGCTACTATTATGTATTCTGTGGTATTGTGTAGATTCATTTATATAAAAATCATAGATGAAAATTTGTACACAATGATACGAGAATATTAATAATAGGAGAGTCATAGCTAAATCTAGAATTGTTAAATTACTCTTCCAGGAATAAATGTTTCAACAGTCAGAGTTACGTTGAATTTTAGTATTTATCGTGAATAAGACTGAAATTGCAATCTATTTTCCGAGCCATACTATTGAAAATCACCTAGATTGCTAAACTTTATGCAAACGATAATCTACCTAATTGTAGTAGTATTAAGAGTTAACAATTTTTATTTTAATCAAACAAAAGCAAACAAAATTATTCCCAAATAACTCTGTAAATAAGCATATTAATTGAATAGTTGTTTATATTAGTTATTAAGAATTAATAAATTTATGAGGGTAGGTATCAAAATAATTATATAACATTTCAGTTTACCCGTACTTTAGATTATATGTATTTACGTGTTAATCATTTAATACCGAGCTTGATTAAGATATAATACAGGGTTTAATCGTTAAGTGTGCACAGGCGATTTTTCCGTAAGTATTACAGATAACAAAAAACTTTAAACTGATATCGAAAGTACTTTACCTAATGAGTAAAATGGCCGTAATAAATTTTTAAAAATAAATCGAGAAATATCAAAAAAATTATCTTTAAAGCCTCCCATACATTTTCCGGGGATTTTTCGAGCATTTCCCTGGCATTTTCCGGATATTTTCCAGGCATTTTTCACGGTTTTTCCGGAATTTTCCACGCATTTCCCGGATATTTTCCAGACATTTTCCAGATATTTTCCGGGAATTTCCCAGGCATTTTCCGGGGATTTTCCGAGCATTTTCCACGCTTTTCCCGGACATTTCACGTATTTTCCGGATATTTTCCACGCATTTTCCGGATATTTTCCATACATTTTCCAGGTATTTTCCGAGCATTTTCCACGCATTTTCCGGATATTTTCCACGCATTTTCCGGATATTTTCCACGCATTTTCCGGATATTTCATTTTCCATTTTCCATTTTCCATTCACATTCCAGACATTTTCCAGGTATTTTCCGGTTATTTTCCGGGTATTTTCCGGTTATTTTCCGGGAATTTCCCGGGCATTTTCCGAGCATTTTCCACGCTTTTCCCGGACATTTTCACGCATTTTCCGGACATTTTCCACGCATTTTCCAGGTATTTTCCGGGAATTTCCCGGGCATTTTCCGGGCATTTTCCGGGGATTTTCCGAGCATTTTCCACGCTTCTCCCGGACATTTTCACGCATGTCCCGAATATTTTCCGGACATTTTCACGCATTTTCCAGGGATTTTCCAGGCATTTTCCAAGGTTATTCCGGAAATTTTCACGCATTTTCCGGATATTTTCCAGACATTTCCCAGGCATTCTCCGGTTATTTTCCGGGAATTTCCAAGGCATTTTCCGGGGATTTTCCGAGCATTTCCCGGGGATTTTCCAGACATTTTCCAAACATTTACAGGCTATGTCAGGGAAAAATACCCGAAAATACCCGGAAAATGCGTGAAAATGTACGGAAAATGCGTGGAAATGCCTGGAAAATCCCCGGAAAATGTCCGGAAAATATACGGAAAATACGTGAAAATATCCGGAAAACGTGGAAAATGTCACTTCAAATTTGCGAAGTAATTAAAGCAGAAAACCAAAAAAAGAAAAAGAAAACTAAAATCGTTCATATTAAATGTATATGGGATATTCATATTTCATACTTAATGTATGGAAGGGAGGGTTTAAAGATAATTTTTTTGATATTTCTCGATTTATTTTTAAAAATTTATTACCGCCATTTTACTCATTAGGTTAAGTACTTTCGATATCAGTTTATAGTTTTTTGTTATCTGTAATACTTACGGAAAAATCGCCTGTGCACACTTAACGATTACACCCTGTATATTCAAACGATATACATAATAAGTATTAACTATACTATTAACGTATGATTTAATTCTGTCAAACTTAACAAAATTTTCTCTAAGAGCTAGCGCGCACGAGCAACTTTGTCTCCGCAACTATTTTGTCTCTCTGTACGGTTTACGTATTACATCGAATGTGGACTGTATTTAGGTCGCG